>OZ005742.1:99017868-99232565 GCA_963930735.1 Dioctria linearis
CATAATTCAATTTGAAAATCCTAGGTACATAGGTACCTTCACAAAGGACAATAAAAGCAGATAATACTGTCAGTTGAGAAATATTTTTTCTTACTTCTCCACAACTAACGCAGCCGAGAGTTTTGTTGAGTGGAATAGAGACTTTGGTAAATCTTAATACAATTTCCCCGAGTTACAGAGTTCCGAGTGGAGAGTTACGTGGCAAAACACCTCTCATCTCCACAACTCCACAACTCTCCGAGTTAGTGAATCTGGCCCCTGATGTAGAGAAGCCATAAATTATTTATAAGAAATTTACTGGAAATGTTTTCTTTAGAATTTATATGCATTATTGGAGACCGACAGCAATGCCTCGCTAAAGCCCTCGATAATACTTCACAAGCCATGAAACAGACTCTCTCCCTACCACATGCGGGGCCCAGGGGAGTCCTTACATTATAAAATATTTGCAGTGTTCTTATGTAAAATTGACAAAAGTTTGATTTGAATAGCTCCTGCCTCCTAAACTACTATTCATACAGACAAATGTGTTCTGGTAATCTTAAGCTTGCTTTCTTATCTTCCCATCTGCAATCAAATTTTCTTACCTTTCTTAACAAAATTATTTAAAAAAATGTATTTTAACCGAATGACTACCGTGTCCCAAACAAAAATTCTCAGGAGATAATTACATATGCGTATGGGCCAGATTCCGATGAATTTGAATGAATGTGCCTGCAAATGAATTCAATTGATTATCAATTATTATTGTTCATCGCCTTGCTTTTTCTTTATTATATCATGATTAATTTAGTGAGAAGCTCTGTGCCCCTGCGTGGTGTGAGCGTATTTTATCGAACTACTTAGCTATAATAATATTATTGAAACTCGCGTCTTTTTGGCTGGTGTAAGTTTTCTGTTATTATACATTTAGACATATTTAAGTAAATTCTAAAATTAAAGGACAACATTTTTCATAGATTAAAACGAAAGATGGGCACAATACAAACGAGTCGATGAAAACTCGCATTCGGTTAATCAAGTTCATAAGAAGCAGCAACCAGTTTATGAAGGGAAGCTTCCTTAGATATTCTCGTTTTACATGTGGAAGATGGTCGTGATGTTACTCGCTTGTGAAACGTTCATGATCGTGAAATACATATATGTACATATCTTGATAGCGCTGTTTCCTATTGCCCTTATCAATCTCATCATGGATAAAATAATTGAAATATCTCGCAACAGATGGCCGATGTTAATTCCACGTTCTTTTCTTTAGTTTTGCTCATTTTAATCATTACATCATGGTCCATCAGATTTTTTCTAGGATAGATACCAAGTGTTATTCATTGCTATAAATGAAAGCCATAGTCGAATTGATTATACGCAAGCTGTCTTTCAGAACGGATATCCGTCCAAATTGCAACCATCCGTCGATAAATTTGTTTCAACTTTAAGCAAAAAGAGCATTGATTCGAAAACAGTTTGGTATTATCTACCAAAAGCAGAGGCATTGGAATTTGAAGTTTGGTTAGTAATTTGTTTTTATATTAAAAATAAATTTTATTGAAAAATGATTTTCTAACTATTTATAGTCCTTCATTAGGAATTACACTCAAACCGATGACAGAAGAAAATGCAATTATAGTTAATGAAGAATGGCCTTTTTATCACGAAGGTTCGCTTTATTTCGTAAAACGTCTAATTAGACTAAACTTTTGGAGCATTTACAAATCAAAATGAATTAATTGCATGGTGTTTAGAGTAGAGTTTAATACGTATTTTTGGTAGTATTCAAAAATTAGCCCAATAATATATGGCGGATGGTCTAATTTATTGCACTGATGGTTCATATTGATTTCTAATTAATCTAATTGGAATTATAATTGATTTGTTGTTCAGGCTTGAATTGAGATCGGTACCTTTCAAGTTAAAGAGACACACAAACGACAAGGATTTGGAAGTCTGCTTGTCAAGGCTATTTCCAAACATTTAGCTAAAATGCAACGAGGCCGCTTGCTGGTTGCTTACCCTTTGGTTACATCAGAAAGTCGACGCGTCGTCTGTAAATATGAGAGCAGTATGGTTTTGTCGAAATCTGCTTTCTTATTTTATTCCATATACATAATTATTATGAAACAGCATTTTTTAAGTGGAGTATAATTAAAATAAATATACGAAAGTGTTGTTTTTTGTATGCTAGTATGCAGAATAAAAAATTCTTATAAAATGTTTCTTATTTTCAGAGATAAAAGCTCAAAGCCAGTGGAATCATTTGACCTTATTAATTACGGTCTATCAAAATCAACCGTAAATCAAAGAGAGGCAGAAAATCAAATAATAGAAGTATTTGATAATCTGAAAGCGATAACATTAATACTAATAAATGCCTTAAAACCAAAATCATTTTCAAAACATACCTATGAAGAATTCAAAAAAACCCTGATGGATAAGCTTAAAACGAGCAAAGCCAAGGAAAAAAAATTATTAAAAGAATTTAAAGATTTATTTAAAGCTGATTCAAATCCCTTCGTAATAATCCCAACACCTTGGACTTTTAATCCAGATAAATTGAACGCACATAAGCGAAAAAATGAAGGGGAAACGATCAGATATTCCTGTACTGTATAATGATATTAGCCATAATACGAGTCATTCACAAGGAGTTATAAAACCTTGGACACGTAAGAAAATTGTAATTGCAAGAGGCAATAATTCCGAAGAAAATGTTATCGAGAATAAAGAAAAAAATGACGATGATATCGTCGAAATAGTTTCACCAATACCCGCTGTTAACGGTGGTGATGTTGTGGAATTATTCAATGATGACAATGCGAATCTTTCCCTGGAAACTTGTGAGGATGGTAATGTGCAAAACAATAAACAAATTGTAGATCCTGACTCCCTCTCAAACGGTGCTCATGTTGTTGATGAACGACTTGATATCGGTGCCGATACTATTAATACAAAGAATAAAGTTAATGATAGTAAAGTGCAAGTGCATTCCGATAAAGACGAAACCGAGTAAAAGGCTAGAAAATTATTGACAGAAAAGGACGAAGAGCCGCTTAAAAAGTACAACACTCAAGTGAAAGATCAGATCAAGAAGCTTACTTTGGTAAGACAACTAAGGTCTATTGAAATTTATACAGTCGATGGTAATACATTTGTACAGGTGCAAGAGAAATTAAGATCGAAAAGACCTGGAAAGCAAGAAGCTATTAATAAAACAAATGTGAGGCAAAAATTAGTAAATCGTGTACGCCAAAGTGAAGATGCGGAAGAAAATAAGAAGGGAAAAACTGCGCGGAAATCATCGGCATTTGAAAAGAAGAATAACAGCACGTGTATTGAATCTGAAGAGACAGGAACATCAGTAATGACTCTGAAGGAAAACACAGAACAGAAGAAACCTACTTCAGCGAATAGCTCATTGGATGAAGTTATCCAGTCTTTTCAAGAACCTTCACAATCTATCTTAGCAAAAAAAGGTAATTTTCTCACTTAGCTTCGTTTTTTTCTTTGTTTTAATTTATGATTTAATTCATAATAGATCGCCCAACACAAATTACGCCTGTTCTCAAGTTCAAATAATATCGCATATTCGCATAATCGAAGTACCTTAGCTTTTGTAAGTCACCAGACGTAACAGGGAAAAGAGGGAAACGATTGAAGAAAACGATACTCCCAAGATTGCGGACTCATCGAGTGAAAAGCTTGTAGGAGAAAAGTTAGAAAATACAGGGTCTCCATTTAAATCAGCAAAACTAACTAAACCAGTACTGGAAACTCCTGTTAAAAGGGATGACAATGCCATGAATTTAACAAATGGAAAAGGAACTAAAACTGCATCTGACGCTACAGATATTATGACGCCATCTACAAGCTCTGTAACAAAATCTCCTGCAAAAATTCAGGAAACGAAAGAACAAAATGTGAATGAAAAAATTGAATCACCATGCAAAAGCAATTACAATACCAATGTCGAAGTGATTGATATAGATGATATACTACCCAGCACTACTGAAAATTCAGATGGCAAGAAGTCTCCATTTAAGGAAACAAACGTATTACGTAGTAGTCCATGAAAGTCCCTCTTCAAAAGTGAAAATAAAATTGAAGGCCTGAAAGGTTGGCAGAATTGAACCTAGGGAAAATTATATATATACAAAGCCACCGATATATACAGACAAAATTTAAAAAGCATTAATAATATCTGGCATATGCGAATTCACAGCCTTTCCTAATATTTAAGTTGTACAATAGCAATAGAAATAACTTAACAAACATAAAATGAATCACTAAAAACTGCAAGCTAAAATAGCAAAAGAAATAACTGATCAAATATACAATAAATAAATAAAAATACAAACTTTGCAAAATAATAAATAAATAATGCCTAATACGAACCCGGCTTAAACACTAATGATAGCAGCACCACTGAACAAAAAGACAGTGAAGACGAGAAGCGGCGATTCTGACGGGTGAACGTCACTTGTGGTTTGGACGAGCGGACAACAAGATACGTTTTTTTTTCACTACGGACAAAATAGGAAAAAGAATCAGTTTTCATCCTGAAAGCGGTAAACAATAAGGGATAGTCATCCTCATCACACCAATCTGTTTTTTTCCTTAAAAAACAATCTAAAAGTATATTATCGGGCTAAAGAAGGCCAAGAAGAAAAGGGCAATTTTCTGATACGTACAGCAATCAATTTCAATTTTGCGTAGTCACGTCATTTACCGGGACTTCGAGGATTGCGCCGAGGGACATCCAGGCAAGACAAAGTAAAAGAAAATAAAAAAATTAAATTAACAAAATAAAATATCAAATAAAATGCAGGATTACATACGTATAAAACATGGTCTGGTCACGTGGAAAACTATAAGTAGAAGCATGGCCATTAATAGCTACAGAAGTGTCATAATTTGATTTACAATGAGGAATACAACAACGACGAGGCATTCTAAAGATGTGTATGCAGACGTACAGATAAAACTTTTAAAACTCTAGAGGAGGTATATAAAAGAAAATGTTAAAACAAAAGTGCAGACAGACTAACCGCACATATTTCTGAACTTAAACTGCAACTAGCTGGTTTACATCAGCCCAAGTTGGTCTGCCAACTCTTAGCATAAAATATAAATATAAAATATATCTTTAAATTCAACTTTCAATAAAATCTCTATATATGTATATACATGAAAACAAATATAAATATGTACACATGCATGAAAACTGCCTGAAATGTGAAAAATTTGTTAATTTGTTAAATAAATTTGTAAATGCAATATTTTGTGTTGGTAGCTCCAACTCTGCCATTGGGCGAAAGAGAGAACTATAGGAAATGGCAATACGCTCAGTCCATTGTTATAAGGCAGTGGCTGAGAGTTATTGAGCGTACAATGGGAAGGTTACTTTGTTATCAGAACTATTTAATTATTTTATTAAGTAAGGTATATAGTAAGTGTAGTCTTTGGGAAGGTAAGGAATCAAACTGTAAATTACTAGAAGACTAGAAGACTATTTGCATGTACGAATAGTAGTTTAGGCTCTATAGCATATATAAAGTTAATCTTTGGACTTTTCCATAAGTATCAATATATGTATAACATTTTAGAAAACGGACTCATGCATACAAATATGTAGATTTCTGTTTCATGGCTTGGGAAGTATTCTCGAGGGCTTTGCCTCGCTCCAATATAAAATCAACGATGGCTCGACCTGATATAGAGAAGGCCTAAATTTTTTCCTAGAATTTGATTGGATATTTTTCTTCAGAATTTGTATGCATTTGTTTGTTTGACAACGTGTCCTGAGGGGCGGCTAATAATTTTTATGAGCGTAGACACAGTTGGGCAATAAGTATTCATTTCTTCTTAGAATTTTACAGAAAATGTTTCGGTAGAATTTTTATTCATTTAGTGGCCGAATGGAGTTACTTTCAGATATAGCACTATCATGTGTGCCGTTGCCGGGTGCGAAAAATGTATACACGTTCTAATGAAAAAATATCCAGTAAATTTCTATGAAAAAATTGAGGCCTCCCTATGAAGATTTGTCGGGTGTGTGAAACACAGTGATGCCAGACCGGCATTTTAGCACATTTCTCCTACGATTAGCACAACTTTAAACGCAAATTATGCCGTCATTTTATTCGCATATTTAATTATAAATGGCATAATTTTAACACATTTTCATTTTCATGTGGTTTTTGAATCCATCCCATTAATACAGAGCACTTCATAATATTAATTCCATGTGTTTGCCGCTCTCTTCAAATACACTTTATACTTTTGCGTAAATAACCCAAAATATCAGATCAAATTTTATGCTTTTATTATTTTCAAACTCGCTGACTTTATGACTTCTTTGATAGATTTCATCAATTTAGTTAATCCATTCTAAAAAGTTATATAATTCGCCCTCTGAGCCTTTCCATACACAAAATATGTCATCCACATACCTGAGTGAAAATTCTATTTTTCCTCTAAAGATTGTATCAGTTTCTATTATCTGCTTCTTAAGAATTGTTCATATTGCAAATAAGGGGAAAAAACTGAATTTTTTAGAAAATTATGAAATTTGGAAAGCAATACAAGGGGGAAAAACATATTGAATGAACATGTCGAGCCAATTCGTTCAGTTTTGTTAAATATGTTCATAAACAGACAATGATTTTACCAGATACAGCGCAATCCTCTCCTCATAAACATTTGATGGACATTGTTTTATTTAATTTCATTTTTATTTTAAGTCTAGAAGAAGAAATTCTCAAATTTGTAAATGTATACCAGTAGCACTTGTCTATTCTCCGATGATGGTCCACTTGGACCGAACTAGCTGTCAGAATTTATAAAAAGCTTCAACTTGTGAAAATAAAAGTACATGTACAAAAGGCTACTAGTTTTATTCAAGGCCTTTCCTACATGGTGGTCAGTAGAGCAGGAGGTGATACAAAAAGTTGTATGGCAGGGGGCCATATCAACCGTTTCGCAATTAGAGGATGATTAAGAAAAAAAAAGCTAGTTTATCACAAAACACCCTATATATTAAAAAGTACAGGTGTACTGTCACAGTTCATTATGTGCACAACTTCATGGCCTTCCCAAAAACTGCTCAATCAGCCCCATACCCCCTGTTTTAAGGAGTTATGTTGGTCTAAAATAAAAATTTCGGATTTTCTTACCTTTTTTTTGCTTTGACCTATATGTTTTTAGAAAACGTAATTTTTTTTTTATAAAAACTGTTAACTGTAGACGTCCTCTTTACTTTGACCTATTTTACCCTATGTGCTATGTGCAGTAGTCAAAGAGTTATTAGTTCTTCACAAAGCTATTCTCAAACTTATTCTCAAAAATAATTTGTTCCCTTGGTGATGTTGTAGCTTGGACGCTCGTGCTTCCCTGGTAAGGGGGGAGAAGCGGTCAATCGAAGGATTTTAAATGGAATTTCCACAATTCTCACAGATTTTTTTAGTTATAATATCTAGATTTTTCGCAAGTATTTTTATTAAATTTCAATTCCTTGGCTTTCACAATTCTCACAGATTTTTTTTATTATACTTTTGGATTTTTTCACAAGTATTTTTTATTAAAATTCAATTCCTAGGTTATCACAATTCTCACAGATTTTCTTTTATTATACTTTTGGATTTTTTCACAAGTATTTTTTATTAAAATTCAATTTCTTGGCTTTCACAATTCTCACAGATTTTTTTTATTATACTTTTGGATTTTTTCACAAGTATTTTTTATTAAAATTCAATTCCTAGGTTATCACAATTCTCACAGATTTTCTTTTATTATACTTTTGGATTTTTTCACAAGTATTTTTATTAACGGCACTTAACTTTCTTCGACCGATGTTTGAAAAAGACTCCGCGAGGTTTGGGCTTGCCGGCCCAGGTACCCATGATCACTTTTTTAAAAGCTTTTTTCTTTTTGCTTTCTCACGACTATGAAAAGATCGTACGTGAGAATATGCTTATTATTTTATGTGCATTCAATTTGCACATCGAAACATGATATCCGATTACACGGCATGTAGGTAGGTATACCGTGTGAGTGGAGTGCATTACTGATAACGAAATGCAATTTATGCTAAATTGCATTTTGTTGCAGTATGGAAATGCAACTTTAAATGCATTTAAAATTTTTGAAGGCAAATGAGAAATTTAAATGATTTAAATGAAAATTTAAATTAAATTGGTTTTTCGTTTTCAGGGTCATTTCTGCGATACATCAATATATTGCATAGGGCAATATATTGATGTGTTCACCTTATGGTTGTGATTTAGGGCATTGGTACCTGAGTAACAACATCCCTCCCCCCTGTGGAAAAGAAAGTTTTATTCATCCTGAGATGAAAACTTTCTTTCCTAGTACGTGAAGTAGAATTTGTACATATATTTGTATATATAAAGGAACTGTAAATAACATTTTTTTTTTGCCATAAATGCTAATACATGTATATATAGGTAGTATAATTTCTAATAGACAAGGTTTATTTATTGTTATTATTAAATATGCGTAATTATTACACTATAGGAAATTTGTGAAATTCTATTTATTGAATAATTTTCCTTTCAATTATTTATTATAATCGTTTCGCTAGCAATAATGTAATGGACAATGATATATTTATAATATATTTATATTAGATAGTAAGGATAAAATTAGGAGGAGAAAAAAAATTATATCATTAAGTATTACTGTTAATTTAAGTATATTTTTGGATTACTTTATTCCAGTTTTTTTTTATATACTCATTTTTAAAAGTAATTTATTCTCTGGCATTATTTGTTTTACTTTAATTGTTATAGTTTTTCCTTGTCTCTTTATAATACCGTTTTATTTGTTAATTTAAAGCTTCTAAGATAATATAAAAGAAAGCGAATAATATTTGGATCTACATGTTTGGTAGTCTTACAGCTACTATTATTTATCCTATTTAATTATTTATTTTATTTACACTTGTAGATCTTTTTATTTTTTTTTCATTAAGAGTTATTTATTTTTCTTTATATAAAAAAAACTACTACATATGTATACATTTATCAAAAAAAACGTGAGATATTATTTTCCTACTTAATTCTTTAGTAGTGTTTTGTTTGGATGGTGATGGTGATGATTAGGAGGATAAGAATTGGGAAGCGAGAGGTTATCGTTTCCTTTTGTCATTGTCTGTAAGTTAAACGTTTTCTGTGCTTTTTCTTTGTGGTGCAGGAGTTAATTTGAATTTTGATTCTCTCGGTGCCGGAGTAGGCACATTTTCGTGTTTATGTTCAGCAAGTATTATTTTTTTTGAGTTACGGGATTTTGTGTTGTACTTAATATACAGATAAACACATAGAATAAAGATAATTGAGGCAATTGTCAGGTACGACACTGTATAGTGGTGAATATGGTGATTGTTTATAGGATTTAAAAGAACTAATTCTTGGTCTTGTTGGAAACGAATGGATTCTAGAAGTTTATCTAGATCCATGTTATTCGAAAGATTTAACGTATGTATTTTTATATGCGATCCAATTGAGGAGGACGTCATATTTGATATTATACTGGAAATGTTTACTGTTGGGATAAAATGGGAATTGAATTTGGACATTTTTACGTTATGTCCGTGCAGGATGAATTCCTTGCTGCGAACATAACAACCGGGATTGATGTGCATTGTTCCTGTTCCTTACAGCAGATGTGAACTAATGGAATTTTCGCAAATAATATCTATGTGTATGGAATCTTTTAGGGAGAAAAGCCAAGTGTTCTGCTGCGATAATTGCGTCCAAAAACAATCTTGTTCTAATGTTAAAATTTTACAATCGGATGTAATCGGCTCCTTTTTTATTAAATTTTTCTCGCATTGATTTACATTAGTATTTGTATTTAAGATTGGGGATGTGATCTGGCAGTAAAAGTGCGTCTGATCCAACGTTGCGCAATTGTGGATATCATGTAATGCTAGTTCAATATAGTGCTCACGATAGTATATATTCATTTGCTGGTTCAATATATATGAACGATCCTTTAAGGAGTGTAGGTAATGGCATTACTTTGAATAATTGGTATGGTTCCTTGAATTGAAGTGGAATTCGGAGCTCGATAATTATTTTATTATTGAAAATATTCGCTGCTATTGTACTCAATTTGTAAATTTGTGATAAAATACTGTCTCTAGAATTTATGGGAAGCATTATGGAATTTGGCAATTCCTGTCTAATGTTTAATAAGAGTTCTTCAATTTGTCTAGGGGAAATGAGTGTAGGATGAAATTTTCCATGCCTTGAATCTATTAAGAGATCTATTAATTCCGACTGGGTATTTTGGTATCTGAATGCCATTAACGAAACCAGTGAAATGAGTGGTCCAATGTACTGTTTTCCATTTATGATGTAGCTATCTGTATTGAAATTAACTTTTTATGCATAACCAAGAAATCCTTTTCAATTACGACTTTAGTTTTGTTGAAAACATTTTCGGTTGCTTCGACTATCGCAGTTTGGCTTGTCATAAGTGATAGCAGGGAGTTCTGGTTAGTGGTGAGGTTACGGATTTGCTCGTCATAAATCTTGGCATCATCTTCGTCCAATGTGCCGAAAAGTCCTTTGGAGATTGAGCCTATTGCATTAAAGAGTGCTCTTTGTTTCCTATTTTCAGTCACCAGCAACATATTCCTATACTCTATGTTTGCTATAATAAGATTTATTTGTAACAACGTACCGTTACAAGTGTGACTCATGGCTGAGTGTTTGTCCAGTTTCCGGCAGGTCGCTGTAATTTGTTGGGCTATGAACTGGATGTTGTTGAATTCTGTTTTAAAATTTTCCAGGTCGTAGAAAGTCACTAATTTCCACTCGTTGGTGTAAAAATTGGCTCTGCCAATTTCCTCAAAATTAATGCCTGCAGTAGCATTTAGCTGCTTTACCTCTATTCCTGAGCCGTAGGTTAAGGGGATGAAAATTAGAATGAATGCTATATGCATCATTTTGGAAACCTGGAAGATGACACTATGTTAATATCTCTGAATGATATTTGAAGATGATGAAGTTTTTACTCTGAGAAAAGTTTTAGGTCATTATTATGGACTCTTTTGTTTTTATTATTGATTTTAATAGTGGAATTTTCGGGCGAATTAATCTCCATGATATCATACGGACCTGACCATACTGGTGAGAACTTGTTATCCCGTACTCTGCTTTTTAGTAAGACTTTGTCACCAGTATGAAATGATTTTTGGACTGAGTTTTTGTCGTATTGAAGTTTGGATTTTTCTTTGTTTGCCATGGCTATGTCCTTAGCTATTTTGAAGCTATGCTGTAGACGCGCTCTTAACTCGTTTGCATAATTGTCGTAATTATAGCAAACGGTTGGAGATGATTTCAAATTGTTTGGAATTTCGGCTGGGAATCCGTAAAGGAATTCGCGAGGAGTATAATTAGTACTCGAATGAGGGGTAGTATTGTATACAAACATGGCATAAGGAATCCATGTATCCCAGTCTTGTGGATCTTTTGCTACATAAGATCGGAGATATTCTGCTAATGTTCTGTGGCTTCTCTCCAATGCACCATTCGTTTAAGGGTGATAGAGAGTAGTTTTGAGCCTTTTAATTCTCAGCAATTTAGATACCTCGGCGAACATGCCACTTATGAAGTTAGAACCTTGATCTGTGAGGATACTTTCTGGAATACCATGTCGACAAACTATTGTTGTCGTGAAGGCTTCCGCTAATGTCTTAGACTCGGTGTCGACTATGGGAATAGCCTCAGAAAATTTTGAGAGGTCGTCTTGGAATGTAAGGAGATATTTGTTTCCTGAATGAGAAATTGGGAGAAGTCCTACAATATGTAGGTATACTCTTTCGAAAGGTTTGGAGCTAATGCTCGAGATTTTCATAGGACTTTTTGGGTTCCTGGATACTAAGTTCACCTGGCAAAGTTTACATTTCCTTACGTATTTGATAATATCGTCTGACATGCCAGGCCAGTAAAATTGCTTTTTAATTCTTTTAATTGTACGGGACACGCCATGATGGCCTCCTGTCGGTAATGAATGAAAATTCTTCAAAACTTGTTCGATGTCCTTAATGTCAGATAAATATTTAATAGAATCACGATGAAGTTTAATGTTTATTTGTTTAGTAGCGAAGATCTGGATAAAAGCGTTTTTAATAATCATTAGATTCTGTGGATCTAATATAGGGAAGGAGATATTTAATTGATTTAACTGATTTACTTCTGTATATGAGCAGATCTCAGTTAAAATCTTTTCGAGGTCTGATCTATCTCTTTGGGATCTACAAGGTAATTTAGTTTTGGAAATAATTATTATGGAGTCTTTTCTTTTGATGAAGTTCAGTTCAGTTTTTAAAAGTGGAGATTTATCTGAAAGTTTTAGTTTCGAATCCAACACTTTTTCAAGCTCTGTATCTTGAATAGGCAAGATGAAGAATTTAGGATTCGCATTTTTAGTCAGTAAAAGAGGAAAATAAGTCTCAGTTATTATGACTGAGGAATTTTTTGATGACGATGGAGTTTTGTTTAGACTAATGCTTGCATTGGGAGCATCCGAATTGACCTGAGCTCTGGCTTGATTCCTAGTTACAACATTTACGCAGGTTGAAGGTTCTGCAAAATGTTTGGAATATTCTGGGATAGCTCTACTGAGAGCGTCTGTATTTGTGTTGAGCTTGCCTGCTTTATGGACTATTTTGTAGTCATATTCCTCAAGACGTATTCTCCATCTCATCAGTCTTGAGGAGTGATCTTTCAGATTCATGAGCCATACTAATGGTTTATGGTCAGTTATAATTGTAAACTGTCTGCCATAAACGTATGGTCTGAATTGCTCAACTGCGAAAACGATAGCTAAGAGCTCCTTTTCTATTGTTGAGTAACGAGTCTCTGCACCATTGAGAACTGACTCACATAGGCGATTGGGTGATATCCTTGATCATCAACTTGAGAAAGATCTGCTCCGATAGCATAATCACAGGCATCGGAGGTGACAAAAAATTCTTTGTCAAAATCGGGATATGACAGAATTGGTGATGAAATAAATTTATTGCGTAATTCGCAAAATGCCTCATCGCAGATTGCGTCGAACTTGAAAGGCGTATCTTTTTTCAGAAGATTTGTGAGTGGTTTGGCTATCCTCGAAAAATTTGGGATGAAGCGGCGATAGTAACCGACGAAACCAAGGAAGGCTTTGATATCTTTTTCCTTCTTGGGTCTGGGATATGACTGAACTGATTATATTTTTGCAGGGTTTGGTTTGACTCAATTTTGTGTAATTATGTGCCCTAAATACATAATTTCCTTTCTTAGGAAATGGCATTTGAAGGGTTGAAGTTTGAGGTTGAAATCACGAAGGCGGCTAAATACTGCTGTGAGTCTGGAATTGTGGTCTTTGAGATTGTATCCATGGACTACAATATCGTCCATGTATACGAAGCAATAGATGCCTTGAAGGCCAGATAAGACATTATTCATGGCTCGTTGAAAAGTAGCAGGGGCTCCTTTTAAACCAAATGGCATACGATTGTATTCGTAGTGGCCATAGGGTGTGCTGAAGGCAGTTTTGTCCCTGTCCTTCGAGTCCATTTTTATCTGGTGGAATCCACTGGCTAAGTCGAGTGTGGTAAAATATTTCGACTTCCCCAACTGGTCTAATATATCAGTGATATTAGGCAGTGGGTACGCATCGCCAATAGTAATGTCGTTAATACTACGAAAGTCTACCACTACTCGCCACTTTTTGTTTCCATTCTCATCTGGTTTTTTAGGAGCCAGGAGAAGTGGAGAATTCCAGCTACTTTGGGAAGGTCTGATGATGTCTGACTCAAGCATTTCTTGTATTTGCCGGTTTATCTCAGTTCGGCTTGCTTCAGGAAGTCTATAAGGCTTGGTGTAAATTGGCGGTTTGTCTTAGAGGGTCTCGATTTTGTGGGTAATAGCATCTGTATAAGATAGGAAATCCCCTTCTATGAGGAAGAGATCGTTGAATTCCCTACAGATATTGCGAATACTCTCAGATTCCTCTGAATTACAGTGATCCAATCTGATAAGGTTTTGCAGTTTATTTATTCTGCCCTTAATTGGATCTCTGTCAGAGTCTGTGGAGATTACCACAAAGTCGTGCAAGTCTTGGTAAACTGGATTCACCTCGTAAGGTGTCAGATCGGCGTCCTCCTCATTTGTGTTGAGGATTAGGACTTTTGCCATACCGTTGACTGGTTCGACTATCGAATTTCCAAGAAATAAACCTGGCCTTATTTCCTTTGTGAAACAGACCGATTGATTTTGAATAGAAGGAGTTGGAATTTCAATAATATATTCTGATTGAGCCGGAATTTTAATTTTATTTAATTTATCCGATTTATTCGGATTGTTAATTGGAAGGAGATATGATTCCATCTTTTGTGAAATTTGGAAGGAGTTATTTTATGATTCCGACTCGATAGAATTAGAAGGAGTTAAAAATTTATTGAAATTCTTTGATCTTTTTTTATATTTACTCATAGACCTCACCTTTGGTGAATCTATTGTTGAAGGAGATTGAATTTTATTTAGTTTAGCCTTTCGTGCGGCTATTGATGGAGGTATATTTTCATTCTTTTTGGTCTTCACTTCTGATGAAGTATTGGATAGAGATCGACTGTTATTGCTTTGTAAAGCAGTTGATGGAGATGGGATTGTATTAATATTTTTATTGGAGAATGTTATCTCCGTATATAATAAACTTTTAGTTCGAGACCTCTTTTCTGGGTTTTCGCTTTTCAAATAAACATAAGGGTAATTTGAATAGTATTGTTCACATGGATAAGATGAGTCAGATTAATTAACTTCTAAAGAAATGAATTTATTTTTATAGTCGATACTCGCATTGTATCGAGATAAAAAATCATGACCAAGCAGGTCATCGTATGAGAGGATGGGGTTATTTCCCACTATTTGAAATGGGTGTTCTAGGATGAAGTTATTTTGTGCAGATTCCAGAGATAATTTCGCGAAAATGAGTCCTTCTGTAGAAGTTGACTCTGTAAACAAAGTATTTATACTGCAGACAGCATCTCTGTAGCAGATACTGTCTGGTTTCAGTGGATGGAGTTTTTTTAAACTCATCTCTGCTCCTGTATCAATCAAAAAGGTAAGCTTCGGAGCAGAACAGATGTCGACAGGCAAGGAAAGCGTTAGTGAATTTTTATTTATTTGGACGGGGATACGTACTGATTTATTTTTGTCTAGTTTCCTGTCGATATTGCGTCGGGCTTTCGATGAATCTGTGCCGTTGTTTCTATCTGCGAGGGGTTGCCGAAATTGACCCCCCGCTGCATCCAGTTTCCCTGCCTGGATGCCGATGGACTTTTGCTATTTCTCCTCTTTGGAGATGGCAATATAGCCGAGATATTTGCATTATTATATCTCGGCGGTGGAGTTCGACTATCTCGGAATACTGGCCGCTTCCAGTTCCTATTTTCAGGCTGTCTGTCAGCCGTGTTTGTTGGTGGAGTATTGCTCACATTCTGAAAATTGTTTTGATTTCCCTGATTGTTGCCAGAACGATTGTTGTTCGCCGCTCTTGTCCGACATTCTTCGATAGAATGTCCCATCCGATGACAATATCGACATCTAAGCGCTTCTGTCGGAGGTGTAAATGTTACCCTATTGAAATCTGCAGGGCGTTGTAATTGCGAGTTTGTTCTTGGAATTGTGTTTAAATCTTGCGTTGAGCGTTGTATGAAGGGGCATCTTGACGCAGCATGCCCCAGTCCATTACATTTGAAACAATGCAGATTGAGATTCGTATTCTTTTGAAAGGGTGGGTTTACTTTGTAATTCGTTTGAAAATTGGATTGTCTCCGTTCCAAACGTGATGCGTGCTCTAGGATATGTGACTTCAGTAAAGTGAAAGATTTATCAGACTGGACTTTTGGACTGCTTGACATTCATTATCTTTTAAAAGAGATTTTAAAAGAATTTTATCATTTGTATATGAGTGCATTGCCTCATTTAGTTTGGATAGAGTTGTGCTAAGTCTTTGCAGAAAATCTTTTACATCTTCTCCTATTCTTTGCTTTCACTTATTTAATTGAGATTGAGGAGTAGATTTGGGAATTTTTAATTCAAAAGTTTGTTGCAGAATTGATTTCAATTCAGGCCAATCTGAAATTTGATTGTACCTGTATACATCATATGCCTCTGCAGATAGTTTACTTATTATTAAGCTAAGGAAGGAGTTCCTTTCATTTTCCGTTGATATCATCGCAACTTGAACCATATTTGTGGAGATCTTTTGGATTTCCACTAAAATTGGGAATAAGTGACCTAACTTCTGATAGGAAGGAGGTAGATTGGTCTCTAAAGGAGACATTAGTATGATTTTCCCTGAAATTAGTTGTATTATTTGTTACATTTTGGAATCGAGAGTCCAATTGTTCTTGCAACGCAATTACAGTGTCTGTGTATGATGTTTCTACCTCGGCGCAAACATCATTTTTGAAATAGTCATGCTCCAAATCATTAGGAGCGGTATATGAAATTATTTCAATATGCGTTGCCTCAAAATCATCCCAGTATTTGTGTAATGAATTATTTTTTTGTGTCAGATATGTCTGGGTTGTAGTCGATAATGAATTAGAATTGTTCGATTGTATATTTCGTGAAATAGACTTTTGCCTGTGATCCTGCAGCGTGAACCGTTTTGTATTTGACTGATCTTTGTCTGTATTATCTTGGGTATCAGCTGCAGTTGTTTTCTGCGAAGTCTTGGGGGGTGGAATGTAAAAGGGGTTATTTGTGCGCTCTGTGTGGATTGATATGGACTTCAGCCTGTCAGATAGAGTTGCCTTTATAGGATTGTACCAGTCCTCTGTTTTGTCATAGCATGACTGCTTAAGATAATCATGTGTTTCATCAAAATCTTCATGATCAGTGTGTGTTTCCGTTTTTTCAAATCAAGCCCACAGTTCTTCCAAATTTTGGAGTTTTTCAGAAGTAAAATCTGAAGTCCTTTTGCTTTTATTTGCTCTGTGATAATCGGCCAGAAGTTGTCTAATTTCTGTAATTTTTGGGACTTGTGACAAGCAGAGCTCATTGAAAGATTTGTTTTCGTCGGTCATGTTTGTGTTTTTGTTTGTAGGGCGGCGTAAAAATTAGGTAGAAGGGGAAAGAAAAAAAAATAAAATTTTGACACACAACACCACAAAAAAAAAAGGAATGTGTAAAAATATGTATGAAAAACGGTAATAGTACTTGATATCAATTTCTGTAATAATTAGTTTTGTGTAGGAATTTTTTGCGTAAAAATTTGCGTGAAAAATGGTAACAATTTATTTTCTATTTTTTTTCTATAATAATTAATTTTGAAAAGTTTCTATACAAAAAGGGAAAAATGTTGGAAATGATAATATGGCGAGATCACTCCTTCCAACCAATGTCTTTCTCCTGATTGATAGGCTCCCGCGGTCCTATCCCAGGGGATCGATTATTGATTTTATTCGAAGTCCTCTGGCCAGCAAGCTCACGAAGTCTTACCGCAGAGGTCGCTTCTAGGAAGAGCGAGTCTCAATTTAAGAATGTATATTAGACCAATTTATATATATATATCTACGTGTATTAAAATTACAAAATTTCTAGTGAAAATGGTTAAATGAAAAATAAATAACAGAGGGAACGAATTAATTAAGGAAATGCAAATTAAAAAGGAATTCTTGTGTGGATAAAGAGAAAAATAATAGAAATTGAATAGCTCTCCAACAATAAATAAATATAAAATACGAAGAAAAAAGGAAAAATTACAATATAATTTTATTACATAAGTAAGGAATTTTTCTACCTTATTTTTATTCCGCATAAGAAGAGTTTACGTCTTGTGGTGTAAATTTCTGTTGGGGATGATGCTGTTTTTGTAGATGAATGAGGTTGTTGATGTTGGTTAATAGGATGAAGATTACGATGATACGTCACGCGTCCTGGGTGACGATTTCTGGATGTCTTCCTTCTAAGAATCGTCTCGTTGAGGCAGGGATGAAGCCTCTTTGGGTCCCACGGTGAGCGCTCTGGCGCTTAAACTTTTATCTTTCCTCTTTTTTTTTGAGTACCAGGGCTTTTTTTTTATTTTTATTATATATTTTTTGTTATTATTATTTGTTGTTTTGTTTATTTTGTTTTTATTTTTTTTTCACTGTTTATTTATTTTTATTTATTTTTTTTTCTGAAAAATTGTATTATTATTTCCTCTTTATTTTTGTCTAGGCTTTATTATTATTTTATTTTATTTTATTTTATTTTATAGGCACTGATTTCGGAATACCGCTGCCACCAATTGTTGTAGCTTGGCCGCTCGTGCTTCCCTGGTAAGGGGGGAGAAGCGGTCAATCGAAGGATTTTAAATGGAATTTCCACAATTCTCACAGATTTTTTTAGTTATAACTTCTAGATTTTTCACAAGTATTTTTATTAAATTTCAATTCCTTGGCTTTCACAATTCTCACAGATTTTTTTTATTATACTTTTGGATTTTTTCACAAGTATTTTTTATTAAAATTCAATTCCTTGGCTTTCACAATTCTCACAGATTTTTTTTATTATACTTTTGGATTTTTTCACAAGTATTTTTTATTAACTTGACTTTCTTCGATCGATGTTTAAAAAATACACCGCGAGGTTTGGGCTTGCCGGCCCAGGTACCCATGATCACTTTTTTAAAAGCTTTTTTCTTTTTGCTTTCTCACGACTATGAAAAGATCGTACGTGAGAATATGCTTATTATTTTATGTGCATTCAATTTGCACATCGAAACATGATATCCGATTACACGGCATGTAGGTAGGTATACCGTGTGAGTGGAGTGCATTACTGCTAACGAAATGCAATTTATGTTAAATTGCATTTTGTTGCAGTATGGAAATGCAACTTTAAATTCATTTGAAATTTTTGAAGGCAAATGAGAAATTTAAATGATTTAAATGAAAATTTAAATTAAATTGGTTTTTCGTTATTTCATTTCTGCGATACATCAATATATTGCATAGGGCAATATATTGCTGTATTCACCTTATGGTTGTGATTTAGGGCATTGGTACCTGAGTCACAACAGTGACGTCATTTAAAAAAAATATCGGCTAATTTGGGTATGACCGAAATAGGTTGTGAGTTAAGATTAAAGTCTACAGTTTACAGTTTTTATAAAAAAATGAGGGTTTTGTAAAAACCTAGAAGTCAAAGTAAAAAAAGGTAAGAAAAAACGAAATTTTTATTTTAGAAAAGCCTGGAAAAAGGTATAATTGGCCTAAGACTAAATCTTTCGATGCCATATAGTCTCAGCCTATAGGCAGATCGCTAAGGTAGTTTTACGCATCTATTTCTGGAACGGTTTGTCGGACAATAAAAACCGTTATAAAAATTTCATAGGGTTTTATATTCTGAAAACTTTTCCAGTACATCAAAAAGTCCTCAGCTGACTGCCTTCTCAATAATTATATGCAAAATTATGTAATTTGAAACGAACCATGAATGTGTTCTCAAGTTATTGTGGTGACAGACGGACGGCAGACGGATATGCAGAAATCTTAATAATTAATAAAACATATGCGTGGGTGCCCAATCCATTTGGCTCTACCAGCTTAGCATACCATATGAGACTTTATCCAAGGTATAAAAATCATGAGTTTATAAAATTAATAAAAATTTTAAAATATTTTTGTAACGTAAATCGATGCGGATTTATAAAATACAATTGTATTCAAATTATCAGCTTTATCAATCAAAAATAGCAAACTAACAAGCGTAATAAATTGATTTCTAGGTCGCTCTCACTCCGCTCATAGTACGTACCGACAATTTCAATATCACACGATTACAATATGAAGTACATCGACGTAGGGGAAAAATAAGTGATGAATTTGTAAAAATGTTGTTTATATTTTCGGAAATGTTCCTATTACGTCTGTAGGATAAAAACACTGTCCCATATACAACTGTCAAAAAAACAATCGCCGTCTAAGAAATTTGCTTGCATATAATTTGCAGTATTATTACGATTACACTGCTGAGTTCTTTTTTAACGATCACTATAAAAGGAGATGCACGGATTTATACATGAATAAAAACATCAAGTTGCCAACTTTTGAAGAATTACAACTTAAGAATTAGAACCTAATATTTTAGATCTATTTTGGCATTTTGTGAAAATTGAAATTCAATTTGGTAATTTTCCCCCATACAAAAAATCATGGCTACCTACAGACGTTTTATAGAATGAAATTAATTTAAATTTCCATTAAACCAGTACAGTATAAAAAAAACGCAGCTAATACCTCCTTCCGCCTGAACAAAACCCTCGAGAATACTTCCCAAGCCATGAAACAGAAATCTATATGTGTGCGTTCGAAGTCCGTTCTCTAAAATGTTCTATATTGATGCTTATGGAAAAGTGCCAAACATTGTCTTTATATATGCTATAGAGCCTAAACTACTATCCATACAGGAAAATAGTCATCTAGTAGTTTAAAGCTTGATTCCTTACCTTACCAAAGGCTACACTTACTATATACCTTACTTAACAAAATAATTAAATAGTTTTGATTACAAAGTAACCTTACCATTTTACGCTCAATACATCTCAGCTGAGTGATAATTGCATGTGCGTATGTGCAGCCGTAGTCCGAATCTGTAGGCAGCTACATTCGATATCATCAGCCCACGGCATCCCATGACGGCAGAATTTTTGTTTGAGGAATCGTAGTCATTTGGTTAAGATAATTTTTTTTAAATAGCTTTGTTAGGAAAGGTATGAAAATTTTATTACGGTTCGGAAGATAAGAAAGCAAGCTTAAGATTATCACAACACCATTTATCTGTATGAATAGTAGTTTAGGGCGGGGGAGCTATTCAAATCAAACTTTCGTCAGTTTTACATAAGAACACTGCAAATATTTTAGAATGTAAGGACTACGCTGGGCCTCGCATGGCGTGGGGAGGGAGTCTGTTTCATGGTTTGTGAAGTATTCTCGAGGGTTTTGGCCTGAAGCAATAATATTTTGTATCAAAAGAGCTTCCAAAATTAACACATTCATATGCGTATTAATATTTACCATGGTAAACTGTGGTAGTGTTGCATTTACTTCAGATTCAGTACATCATGCCTTGACTTGATGTGATGCCTGCTGGTACAGTGGGCTCAAAATTCAATACACAAGATGCGAGCTCTGCAAGAAAAGCTTTGATGATTGCATCCAAACTTTCAGATTGAGCTTTCAAATATTGGTTCGCAAAGCAAAGTTAATCTTGTCATCTCTTTAGCTTTTATTACTTTATGCTAATAATCTACTTTAACATTTAAGCAAATTCGGTGATTTTGTATTAAAATATGAAAAAGAAATAATAATAAAGAAAAATGTGAAAAATTGCTATTTGATCTATTAAGAACCAGAATCTGTAATTGCACGAAAGATACTCGTAATTTGAAAATAATTAATCAATAATAATACAAAATTTTTGGTGGACGTGTTTTGTTATGAAGATGCAGATGGTAATAAGCCTTACAAAGAATGAGCAGAATTTGCTATCGAAGATCTAATTTAGCCATTCTCAAATGCATAGGTAGAGCGTGTCTTTAGTCAAATGAATGTTGTTAAGCCGAAGCTAAGGAATAAGGTCCAGCCTAAAATGTAATAGCAAATGTTGTCATAATTTCGATGATAACTGAAGAAGTTATAAATAATATGAATTTTTCCTCTGTTCGCGAATATAATAAGATAACTAATGAGGACGATGAGTCTGAGTTATCTAATGAAATCTTTCAAGTAATAAATGATTTGTTATTATTATTTTATGTATAAGTTAAAGGGATTTCTATTTAATTTAATTAAAAACACAATTTCACTTTTCTCTTTTTATTTAATATTTTGCACACAGTACTTGAAGGTATTATCCTTATCCAAGATCACTAAAAGACTAAAAAAAAGAAAAATTGATCCCTTAAAAACTAACGGAGAAAACATGTTGGTTCCATCGTAATAAAAGAAAATACCGACAGTACAGGTATCTACCTGCTTAATTACTTTCTGAGAATTTCTCTATTAACATTCAACCAATACTAGCATCGAAGCAAGCAAGGATGAAAATAAGCCAATAAAAGAGTCATAAAAGATAAATTTTGAACATCTGTCGCATGAAACCAACATGAATTTGATAGCGTCCCTTAAATTTATCCTAAATTAGAGTTTATATTAAATGCATATACTTTTTTTTTTGACTTGTTTATTATACTTTTATAATTTTTCCTGTGAAGTGGAAATGCTTTATTTTTAATGTTATATAATATAATATATATATAATGTTTATCAGTTATACCAATAATTGCCTCAACCCAAAATAGTTTTGCTCATTCGTGTCTTTCAATAATCTCTGAAATATTCCCTCAAGCAAAATAAACTTAAAATTGTTTGTTTTGTTTGTTAACATAAAAAGATGCTTATGCATTTATATGTGTTCAGTTAAATAGTACCCTTACAAAATACTTTGCTTGCAAATTAAAGTATATATACAATGTGTATATGTATTATATATAATTTTTTTAATATTTAAAAAAGAGACACAATTTAATGAAAAAAAAAATTGCCGCATTTTTCAGCACAATCAAAATACGGAAAATTGAGATCTGTAGACAGGCTATACCATATGCCTGCAACATCTTTGTATTATATCGTCTTTGCTAATACCACTGACATGTATAACATAGACTGCTTGATCTTCTATTTTATATGGGTCCACTTTTGTTGGCAGGGGTGTGAAAACCATCTTAATTTCAAGTTTCGTTTGTGCTTAAACAGTCATATTACAAGCTCAACAAATTCCTAATAAGTATATTCAAAATTATTATTTTTATCGGAAGCTTATCTCCTATAACATCAAGAATTCCGTAAACTCGATTTTTAAGGAATTAAAATTATGCAGGTTTTGTCTGCCTATCCCTAAAAGTAGCAAGGGGGAGGGGGGGGGGGCGGTAGAGAAAGGATTACAAATGTTATAGTGCCATCTATTGCTATCTTATATTTCCATTTTGAAAATACACTGAACTGAAACTGAACTATGGTGGATTAAACCAGAAAGACACAACTATAGAAAAGTGATCCCATGATAATAAGTATAAGCGATTTCAGTGGTCTCAGCAGCCTATGTTATATTATATATATGTCAGGGGCTAATACCATCTAGAGACGAAACAATAACTGAGAATTAATGTAAACTCAATAATCGGGTTTTATGAAAATTTAATACATTAATTTATTAAGCATATAATTTATATTGACATTCTGAATCGAAAAATTCATAAGTGCTGCCTATATTTAGACAATTGAAATCTCGGTAATTCTCAATTAATGTTCAGTGGGTCTGCAGAAATATAAAAAAATTATGTTGGAAAACATGTTGTTTAACCATAATTTTATTACTTACATATATTAACATTCCACGAAAAAAAATACAAAGGCCTTCTATTTATAAAAAAAGAAAAAATTACAGAATAAACTATAGTTTTTTCCTTCTTGGGGTGGGAAAGAACTTCTTTCATTTTAGTTTTAACATTTCAATGAACGCTTAGTAGAGCAGTTTTATTGGCGGGGCCCAAAACGCAATTTAAAATAAATGATAAAAAAACATTTTATTTTTTAGGTAATTTTAGATATAACTATGTAATTATCTAAAATGCTTTAAAAAGTAAGAAAATAATTTATTATGCTTTTTAAATAAAATCATGGGGCGAAATGGAAAATATTAGCTACCATATTATAATTAATTACAACAAGAGTTGTTGTTTTAACGCCGAAAAACAAATTAGATTTAGATTTAATAATTAATATTCCTTTAGCTGTGGTTCTCGATTACAGCTACGTTACAAAACAAATAGTGTGGACTACCTTTCAGCTCACCCAGAGCTGGGCAAGTACCAAAGCAAAAGTACTTAAGTGCAAGTACCGACGGCCTGAGTACTTCAGCGTAAGTACAAGTATGTATGAAAAGTACTTGTAACAAAGTACTAAGTCTATAAAATGTTCTGAGTATTTTTTGAAGTACTTTTTAAAGTACTTTTCTAGAATCTTAGTACGTTGGGAGTAATATAATGAAGTTTATCGATTTCAGTTAATAGATATTAATAAATAAATACCTTTGGAAAACTATGTCCAGTAAGTTTCTAAGAAAAAATTGAGGCCTTCCCTACATCAGGTCGAAGCATCGATGATTTTATATTGGAGCGAGGCATTACTTGCTTACCCTTAGTTATGTCCACTGTCGTTTATAATATGGACTGCTTACTTTTCTATTTCACGTGGGCACAATTGCTTGTGTCAAAAAGATTTCTTACGTCGGTGCCAACATTAAAAAAATCATTGGCGAGAAGTTGAAAAGTGAGCACGCAGCTCGGAAAGTGATTTTAATAAAACATTTAGATTTCTTCTACATATCTAATGAATATATTGTCTTTGGTGTAATAACCCTAAAGGATTAATTTAAAATCATGTATTTCGACGATTCCACTAATTTATTTGTTGTTTTAAGTTCTCTCTCAGTTGATGCTTGGTGCTTAGACCGAAAGTCAGTGCATTTCTATGAACGCAGTCAGTCTATATTATACATGTCAGTGGTTATGGCATCATGTCGAGGCATCGTCAATTTTATATTCGAGCGAGACGTTACTTGTTTTTGTTCTACTTGCCCATCTTGTGTGTATGTTATTAGTTTGTCTAAGGATCTGCCTTGACGCGTGAGTGCGGCACATGCTTTGACAGTTCTTTCCGTGCTTTAAAACTCAGCTAGAGACTGTGTTTTCTTTTCTACCAAGAGTTACATATTTGTAGGTATTTAATAGGCTCAGAAATGTTAAGTAAAAAACTTGGTATTTGTGTACAAAACTAAGTCTTAAGTACAAGTAAATAGATGCTAGCACTTATGTTGAAGTACTAAGAAGGGGCATTTCAAAAGCATTGAGTAATAAGCCTTAAGTAACAAAAATGTACTTTAAGCAGTATTTAAGTCTTTTTTACTTAAGTATTGCCCAACTCTGAGCTCATCTAAACATTCTGGAGCGAAATTAGTGAGAAGACCGTTCATTGGAAATGAGCATTTTATAGATGGCATTAAGTTCTAGATAAAGATGACAAAAATATCACGAATTCCATTAAATGTCTCAATGGTTGATTAATGAATATGAAACGCGGTTCCGGTTTATGGGATTACCTTTAAAAGATAGGATTTACTTTTGTATTAACAAAAGGAATAATCAGGGCGAGGAGAATTTCTTCGGAGCAGTTAGAAAACAGGGTGGTAATTACTCCCATCCTACTCCCTTGCAATTCTCCACAGCCTTTAAGAAGTTGTGGAGAATCGAATTTTTAGAAATTTCTAAAACAAGCAACTATGAATACGAAGAGGATTCTCAAGGAACACCTCTGTATCCTGCAGATCTCTCTACGGATTACAAAATACTGAACTTTCCAGAGGAAAACGCAGTAATTTATGTTGCAGGATATATTTTCAAAAAAATGTGAAGAATGGCATGTGTCTTTCATGGATTTCTTAGGGGAAGTTAATTTAAATGGCCACGTTTCCTTTAAGTTTAAAGAGGATGATAGCGCTCAACTAGTCATTACACCAAAAGAGTTTGAAGATTACCTAAAAGATTGGAAGAAAGCTTAAGCTTGTCATTTCATCAATGTTTATACGATAGGTATTTCGATTCTTCTGTTTTTGATATTCTATCAAATATAGAACAATATAAATTCTACGATCAATTCGATAGCATACAGCTTTTATGGTTGTTCATTCGATTAAGAATTTATTATAAAATTAAATTTTTAAATAGACAGCTAAGAAATCGTAACAAGAGGTATAAATTGATTTCCTTTCTAATAGAAATTTAGAAAACACAAGTTCATATTTCAGTTAGGTATAGGCTTTGAATCAATCAATCTTGTACTTCTTGTATTTATTCAATAGGTAAGTAGCTGCAAGTCTAAAACCTGGAAAAGAAGATAACATTATGCATTAATTTTGTGGCATAAGTGGCTCGTACAGTAAACTGATCCTACTTCTGCATACATGCCGGATTAGTACCAAATTGATAGCAGATAGACTGATAGCAGATGCGTATGTATAAAGAGTGTGATACAAACAGAGAAGATATTAAAGTAAAATCATAATCTCAACACTGTAAAAATATCCAGTAAAACATACCACGTATAATTAATATACATTCTGTGTGGAATTAGCACATAACTCAACTTTGAAAATGGACGAAATTTCCTATACCGATGCTTTAGGGGTGTCATTTAATGAAATTCACGTGGAGTAGTTACTTCGAATTGAAGTTTACCAGAGTAAATTAATATGCATTTTAGATGCAAAAAAGTCAGATTTAATACAGAAAGAACAGTGCTGATCTCCAAATTCAGAATCTGTTATATCATACCTAATAAATCTAAACTGCACTTATACTGTCCTTCATATTATAGCTCTTGCGCAAGAACACAAAAATATAAATGTCACCCCACTCTTTTCTTTTGATATGTTATGAATGCAATCGTTAGATTGATTGGCTTTTTACTGGGTATGCGAGCAGGAATGCTCAATAGAAGCATCATACCCAATAAGGGAAAATTCTCGTCCTGGATATTTTCGCACAAATTCATTTAAAAATATATTACCCAGCTTCACAATATCATTTTATGGCACAAACACCAATCGAATGCGGCATATATCGAATTCTACATGAAACAGTTTCTGCAGTCTACTAAAATATTTAATAACGACTATAACTAACTATTTTCTAGTCAGTTAACAATGATATATATATTTTTCTAGTTAAATTTCATTAGATATATAGTAATATTTTCTAGTATTTTCTAGCACTTCGAGCTACGTCTAAGTAACTACAATGCTGGTCAAGTTCATTGAGAATTCTAGTCATTTAAGAATGATAAAGTTATTCCGTGACAACTAATTCTATTTCTACGTAATAGATGATCCCTTAAAGTTACCCAATTCATATTTCATATTATAATGTGAGCGATTTCGCCGGTTGTTTTTGCGTTATTGGGGTTTGGGAACCTATCTCATGTATATTATTGGTTGTATGGGTGGTAGCAATGCGCGTTGTTAATACATATCATAACATTCTAACTGTTTACATGGTCGTTAACGACTAGTGGTTAAATATAGAGATTGTGCCCGATGACAATCTAACTGACAGTTGAGGACCTGAGAAACAAGAATATCTTAAATGCCCAATTTCTTGGTTCCTCTCATTGAACAGAAATTGTGCGCATTCATAAACTAAATCCGTGTTGCGAAATTTTTCAAATTCGTCACCTGTAAGAATCGACCAACCTACGTTTATGCACTAGTTGATTTTCCTATAAGCTGCTACTAGTGTAAACGTCTCTTGTGAAGTACTAAATCCAAGAAAGCTGAACTGAACTGTAGCGTATGAGACCATGCAAAGTAATTGCATGTAAATTCAAACTGAAGCTGTAGCGTGTGTGCCCTAGCAAAGTGGAGTTTCCAATAACCTGTCACGATTCCAATACCTACTATCTGCTGTCAATCACCGAGAAAAATTGAACTGAGAAACGAAAATGGAGCACAATGACATTGAGGTTGCGGTAGTGTAGCGGAAAATGAAAAAAATCGTTTGGTTACTCATTCATTAATGGATTTATTCCTTGAATATTTTCTTTATACTAAAAAAAAATTAATTATTAAATGAAATTATTTCAAGATTTAATCCGGCAGCAATTCTCTAATTTTATTAATCCAAGCTTATATCTACGTTTTTTTTTCAAGTTCTGCTAATATTTCTTAATACTAATAACTGCTTTAAATTACACTTCAATTCTTTTAGTTCCTTACTACTTACTTCTACAAACTATTTATGAAAGAAAAATTGATTAGATATTATCTATTATGGATTTGATTTGATTTGATTTGGTTGAAAATTGAAGTTGAGACTCCCTTACAGGGGCTCTGGAACGTAGGCCTTAAAAGGCCAATTGTTCACATCTCTAGCCTTATGAGTAATAACTCATAGGTCCCAAACGGACGCTCTTACGAATTTGAGTAGTGGCTCCCAGCCCTTCTTTCCAGCTTTGTACGCGTCCAGAAGGTGTGAGCCAAGGAATTTACAACGCTTTCCCGAGAGGGCCGGAGAGTGACAAAGGAAGCGAGTCACTGTCTCGGATTCCTCCTCTCCGTATCCCCTAGATACAGGATCAGCAACAAGCAATATGCTGTGTAGGTGCCCTCGGAGACGAGAATGGCCAATAAGGATTGAAGTCAGGGTTCTTAGAGTTGACTTGTTGAACCCTAGTAACTTATTTGCTTCTTTTGGGTTAGGTCTGCCCCACAGCTCTTTTTGTAGTTCTACCTGAAGGATGATCCAACCAAAAGCGACTGTATTGGCGGTCGGCCCAGGCCGAGATATTAGAAATAAGGTGATTTGGTTCGATCATAATTGTAGAGGGGGATGGCTCCAAGATTGCACTAAGACGAGCAAGTTCGTCCGCCTTTTCATTTCCGGTAATGTCACTATGACCTGGCACCCAAAACACAAATACCCTGCTGTTCCGAGAAAGGAAGTTCAGGGTGGATTTGCATTCTAATACAAGTTTGGCGTTTGTAAACGGTTTTGACAAGGCGTTGACAGCTGCCTGGAGTTAAGAAGATGCCTTCCTGCTTCAAGTATGGCTTTGACTGCCGCCTGCAAAACCGTGACATGGCTTTCCAGGTGTATGGCAATTTCCACGTGAGGCTCCTGGCAGAAAACGCAGGCTCCCGTGTTTTCTTCCAATTTGGAGCTGTCCGTAAATATTATAGGGTTTGTTAATGGCTAAAACACGGAATGTGATTCCAATTCTGTCCTAGCTGGAATTTTTTGTTTTAAAATTGCTTTTTAGCATAGCCTCCACGAGGTGATCACTCTCAATTTCAGGCACGATAGACTGCACGAATTCAAAGATGGATTCATGTGGGATTCTTGTACCGGTGTGACTCCAACTCTGACTGATATGCAGCCTTAGCGCAGCAATTGACACCCTCTTCTTCACATTTATATGCATGGGTTGTACGTTAAGGCTGACCTCAAGAGAGCCATAGCTGATGAATTTGAGAGCGCCGCTAACGCTAATTAAATACAATTTTTAATTTTCTCCAATATCTTGCGATTCTGTGCGACCTCCACCACAGAACCATAGGTTAACATGGGGTCGGATGATGCTAGTGTAGGTCTATAGGATCATCCGCGGCTTAAGCACCCATGCGCTCATACGTTACTGAGAATCACCTGTCCCTATAATTTATCTAGACAAAAATAAAAACCTTGCAACTTGTTTACGCGACAAATGCGAAATGTACGCGTTGAAATTTTACCAAAAATTGCAAAATTTGATATTGAGAAAAAAATTAACTAATTGAACAAAAGGAAAACAAAGTTAAATTAATTTGAATCGAATTGAAAACTATACAGGTTGTTCGGTAAATGTTTTTAATTCTTTAAGGGGATGAAAGTAGAGGTCATTTGGGTCAAAAAAGTCTAGACACTATTATATCGAACTCCGCTTGGTTTTCGAGTAAATCGATAATATCGATTTTCGAGATTTTGCATACCTCTTCAAAGTAATTTCGTTATAAGTTTCTATTGTAATTAATGGATTGTGACGTTCAAACCTTTATTTAAAAGAGCACATATTGGCCTATATAAGAATGCATAATTAGTTATAATTGTGCCTTCAATTATTTTAAACAAAAACAGTTTTCTCTAGAATTTTTTATTTCACCAAAATTTTTGTCGCGCTTCAGTGTACATTTATTCGAAATATCACCAGTGCATGAACTTGGCAAAACTATGAAAAAATTTGCGCTTTATGTCCCCTTTCCAAAATGACCTCCCTAAGTGCTATCAACAATAACAATCAAAAGCTATAAGCAAACATTTTGAAGATGTGCCCCTAGAGGTAATCTTCAGTTTTTTTCGTAGGATTATATCTCCTCCTACAGTTTTTTAAACATACGACAACCATTTATATGTCATTGTACGGGAATCTGAACGGGCTATTAGATAGGGTACTTTTCGATTTCGAATTTCGAAAATGGAGGGGGTAATTTCGAAAAAAACACTTTTATACCAAACTTGATATTTACGTAGATTTCGTTATTCCGCATCTTCATTTTGCAGGAGGGGCAGGAGTTCAAAGTTTCAACTTTAAGCGGCTATATTTTCTCAACCAAGCATTGTTCTAGCAAGTAAGTCCTAAATTCATAAAAGGAAAAGACATTTTTGGTGGTTTTTTATTCAAATATAGCCGCTTAAAGTTGATACTTTGAACTTCCTCCCCTCCCAGAGCTTGCCCCTCCCGCAAAAATGAAGATGCCGAATAACGAAATCTACGTAATTATCAAGTTTGGTAAAAAAGTGTTATTTTCGAAATTACCCCCCTCCATTTTCGAAATTCGAAATCGAAAAGTACCCTGTCTAATAGCCAGTTCAGATTCCCGTACAATGACATATAAATGGTTTGTCGTAGGTTAAAAACTGTAGGAGGAGATAGAATCCTACGAAAAAACTGAAGATTACCTCGATGATCACATCTTCCAAATGTTTGCTTATACTGTTGATTGTTATTGTTGATAGCACTTAGGGAGGTCATTTTCGAAAGGGGACATAATGCGCCAATTTTTTCATAGTTTTGCCAACTTCGTGCAATGGTGATATTTCGAATAAATGTACACTGAAGTGCGACAAAAATTTTGGTGAAATAAAAAATTCTAGAGAAAACTGTTTTTTTTTAAATAATTTAAGGCACAATTATAACTAATTATGCATTCTAGATAGGCCAATATGTGTTCTTTTAAATAAAGGTTTGAACGTCACAATCCATTAATTACAATAGAACTTATAACGAAATTACTTTGAAGGGGTATGCAATATCTCTAAAATCGATATTATCGATTTAATCGAAAACCAAGCGGAGTTCGATATAAAAGTATCTAGACTTTTTTGACCAAATGACCTCTACTTTCATCCCCTTAAAGGATTAAAGACATTTACGGAACACCCTGTATAAACAAATATTATGCACCCAAAAAAAAATGTATATTTTGTACTATTCCCGAAATTGAAGTTAATTATGAAGAATGAACTAATTTTATGTTAATCACTGAGACCTTTGAAAATTATTGCAATGTTTTTACATCAATTTTCTACTTCAGAAACAACGCCAACATCGATATTTTATATTCGATACATCGATAAATGGTATGGCATTTACATTGTTGAACTGACATGTAATTGTAGTGGAAGAGTAGCTCGAACGTTAAGAAATTGTGGATTCACAGCATTACAGCAAATTCATCGCACACTTTGACATACTGCCTGATCTTCATATGTGATATAGGTATATGAATCATCATAGCATACGTTGTGAATTGTGGGAAACAAAGCCGAGCGCCGACACACGTCCAGCATTTCATCTTCATAATTAAGAGCTGAATAGACAATAAATGTTCCCACTAGGCTTTTCAGTTTTTAGCGAAATTACTCATGCAATAGTTGTTTACACTAAGAACATTCTGATTGGTTCCACCGAATAATTCTTACTGCATAAATGGTTCTAAACATGTATGATTAACTATGCGAAACACTTCGAAACGGAATGCACAATGATTACGTCTCTCCTTCAGTTTTACATAAAATGTTATTGGAAAAGATGTTTCTTTACCTAATAGAAATGTAGGTTTTTTTAAAATTTTATTTGATTTTTCAAGTAAGCACCTATTCCCTTTCAACAAGTAATACTGTTTTCTTGCGGGAACACGGTTCCCTATACAATCATCGTTCGTTATCATATTTATAAGCAATAAAACAATTCGGTCTGTGGAGTGATCATCACCGAAATGTTTAAACCATTTTACTTTCGCAAGAAGGAGAAGCGGAACCGCAAACATCAAAGATATCTCGGCAAGTCCATTCAAGGGAAACCGGGCATATAATCCTCCAGTTTTGTGGGGAAAATATGAAGGAATCTTATCATAATTTGGAAAACAAGCTCCAAACCCATTGTAGCAAGGTCCATTCCATTAGAAGGACTATTCTCAAAGGCTTTTATTAGCAAAGAAATCACTTAAAGGGAAAGAAGTTGTCCAAACTTGTATTATTTGTCTTGATGAAAATTATTGGGATACTTGAAGTATTTTTCTCTACTATTCTGATTCTGTTTGCTTCTTTTTTCAAAAATTATGTACATATATACTACGATATTATAAATATTAATATAAAAAGATCTTAAATTAATTTGGCATTTTATTTCCAGCAGCTGTAACGTGATTTATACTAAACTTTGCCTTGTCCGATCAATTAAAAAGTTTTTATTCTTAATTAAATTTATTTGGGAAGCATTTTCGCAATTCTGATGTTAATTGTGAATTATATATTACACTACGTGTGCCTGCAGAACTAAAATATTTTTTCACTTTCGAAAATTTTTACTTCCGTTCCATCGATGTTTTAACTACATCGAGGTTTGTTTGCCTTTCAATTTGATTACTACATCGATGTTTTTAAAATTTTGTGCATCCCTAGGTGGAGGTAATTTTCTTTATGTATAGCTATTTATTATTCTTTATGATTTTCTCCTTTTCTTTTACGTTCGCTGAACAACTAGAGTTCTGGTTGCCTTCAAATATTTTTGTAGTCAATTATAACTAGGCTTCTAATCATATAATAGGAAACGTCAAGTGAGAATCGAGATTTTAGTCAGTTTCTCGTGGTACTCCATTGTGGCGTGACCTTCATGCTTGATATATATTTTTGAGCAGGTTATGATTAATTTATAATAATGGAATTACTGGCTGTATTTTATATCAATGTGTAATATCTGGCAGCAAAAGCAACTGTAAAGATATTACTTTGTGTTGAAAGTTAAAAATTAAATAATTCATATTATATACAGGTATATTTCTATACAGTTTTACCAAGCGGTTTGGATTTTTTTTTATAGGAAAATCGAATCCTGGTACAGAAAGCTTATTTCTCAACGAGCTCCAATGATGTTCAGTCCACCTATACGTGTTTGAGCAATATGTAGTACAACCTCCATTACCTCTTGCACTGATACTTAGGAAATTGTTAAAAAATTGTCGTTTTTGACCAGAAATTTCTTTGGATGGATCTTTAACTGACCATAATCGAGAAACATTAAAATTGATCCTGAAAAACTGTTTTAATTTAACTAATTTATTGTGTGCTGTATAAAATCAAATCCTTTCTTGACAAACATGGCAAAAAAGTAATTTCGTGAATAGTTGATTGTAAAAGTGGAAAAAAGCGCATTAATTAATTTATAACAAAAAGTTGAAAACAAATTTGACGAATCGCAAATGTCACTGCGTTCAGTCTAACAGCATATTTTGTCCAACTCGTCAAACGCGAAAATACAACCTACCTTAAAGGACCAATTGTTTCAAGAGAATTATTGCCATGTTGAAATTAGATCTATCTAATACCTAATGCAAGCTGCTATATTTTTGAGTGCCATTTAAAAGTAGGTAGATCTCCTTAATTCTTAATTACTTTTGTCACTTACAACTTTACAAAACTCGCTTTTACTGTGCTTAGTGTAAAAGTAAATGTCGGCCTAAAAACGTGTATAAACAAGCATCACCTGTTAATTCTTTCTTTATTGCCATTAGTAAGCCATACACGCAAGGGACTACTCGCACGTAATCGGCTAAATTATTACGCGAAGCATTGCCCGCAGGGTTGCCTACGGCAATGGCACTAATGAAAGTTCCTCGTATATAACACAGTATACATTCCATACACAGGGCCGGCTGTGGGTTTTCGGGGCCTCGGGGGGGGGGGGGCATTTCCCAAAAAGGAAGAAATGATACATGAACAATATGTCATCAATTTATTAAATGCAATATTTATTTCTTCAATATATTCAATAATATACCTACATACATAATTATAATATTTTTTATTTCTATTTCCTACAAACTTTTTTTTCTGTTCCCTCGATAATACCATCAATTTTATCTGTTTGGTTACCTTCTGCTCTATTGACAACATAGCCACCCCCTCTAACCTATCTTATTGCATGGTTGGTCTTAGATAATTTTCAATTAACTTTAATTTGGAAAAACTTCGTTGGGCGGAAGCTACTGAAACAGGCGTTGTTAGCATAATTCTCAATGCCATATTATCTTTGCAAATTTGTTTCAGGCAATCTAATGCAGTTGTATTCTCTTGAATAATTTGTGACAAAAAGTTTAACTCATGAAATAAATTGTAAACATCAATATCAGCATTTTCGCCATCTTGAAGAAATGGATGAAGATCGTTGCCAATATTTTTTTAATTCATCATCGTTTTTATTTTTTTATTCTTCAATGATATCTAGAAAACCAAATACATCATTATAACGAGTATACTGTTCAAAATATTTCATCCAGAGCACTAATAGGACAATCTACAATTTTAAAATTAGTCCACTTTATATAACTGTTTAGCATCGTTTCCAGTGTGTTATATTTTAGTACCAACTTGCTAAGTACCTGCTCGTGGGGGCAAGCGGGAGCCGTATCCAGTGCTCCTTTGCTACCTTTGTAACCTTCCGGCCAGTCATATATACCTCTCAGCGTGGCCGCTTCTCGACCACTCAACTCAGCGAGGCAGATGACTGGTCATGGCTACTTTATGTCCCCTTTTAAGGTTGTTGAGGGACAATGGAGGTTGATCTTTAGGCGAGCACGGTACAGGCTTTTTGCCGGCTCAAGCTCAGGGCTGGGTTAGGTTCTTGCTCGCTGTTCAACCACCTATTACTGTACCGCTGGAAGATAGAAAGAGGTGGACACAAATAAAAACACAAAAATAAAAAAAAAATAAAAAAAAATAAAAGGCTTAAGATAGGAAAGGGAACACCACCCAGAATGGTGGGACACTCTGGCTACTTGCATCACCCGCCACTGCCCTCCTCACACTCCTCGGTGTGCCTGCCAGTTACTTTATCCTCCCGGCATCTCGAGCTTCCCCAAAACCCTAACCAAACCCGACACCAAACGAAAACATGAAACTTAGCACATGGCCATTATTATTTATTTATTTCCCCGAACACGCACAAAAGTATAAATGGTCACACATTTAGTCAAACAGGTAATATATGGGTATTTGTAAATCAATTCATGAACCATCAGCGGGTATATACATAGGTATAGATATATTAAGAAAAAAAAACATTCAGTTACTGCACTAGCCTATATATTAATAATCATGACGCGTATATATATGTAGATATAAAGAAAAAGAAACTACGTTACTATACTAGCGTATATATATTAATATTCAAGCTAATACGTGAGTATGTATATATGTATAAGAATATGTCAAAGAAACATTAAAAAAAAGCAGAAAAAAAAATCGCTATGAGAGAATTCGCTAATCCAAATTAAACCCTTACATTAGTGGACTATTCTAGGAATCTAAAATTAAAAAAAAAACAAAAAAAAAATAAAGATCGCTAAGTGGAAGTATGATGGTAGCTTACATGTATACAAATATATGTATATATAAGTACTAACTATCCGGAAATACTTCGCAAAACAAAAAAAAAACTACTTCATTATAATATACTATTCCGCAACACAAAAAAAACTACGTTAATATACTAATGTACTAATTTAGATTTCTATGGGGAAAATAAAAACAAAAAAAAAAAAAAAAAATCGCCAAGTTCCGAATTCATTGCTAATATATATATATATATATATAAAAAAAAATTGAAATAAACGAACAGAGGAAGAAATATAGAATTAGCCTATAACCCCGAGAAGACAAGGAGAAGAAAAAAAAAATAAAACAATCTACTCACATTACAATTAATTTGTCGCAAATTTACTTACTTGTCAATCTCCCGGCGATGAAGCGCTTCAGCGGCCTGGTGACTAACGCTGTGAAAACAAATCAACAACAAAAAAAATACGGACAAAAAGATAAGAAATTTCTCCTGCTTGCTCTTGGGTTTTTTTTTTTTTCTTTTCTCTCCTATCAGTAGATTTTGCTGGTTTCTCCTCCGTTCCGCTGTCAAGCTCCGACGATGATTTTGGATGATGTTTAACCCCAAGAAAATTTTTTTGGGCGCTCTAGGAGGCGCCAGGTTCAGCCCTATCGATGCTGCGCAAACTTCACTGGCCGATTTCTGTACTTTTGTTTCTTTGTTACTTTGTCCTTTCCCTCCGGCACTGATCCACGCCGTGCAGGCCAAAGACTGTCACCTGATATCTGTACTCAGACCAACAGAAAGAAGAAACCTCACTAAATAAATTTTTCCTGGCAATGAACAAGTAATCACACCTCACCTTAGATTTATCCAAAATTCCCTTCTTTGAGGGCAGAAAAAAAAAGCTTATGCCGTCACTCAGTAACTATCGAGTCACATCCACAATCAAATTTAAAGATAAAAGAAAAAAAATGTAAACTTCTCGTATAAACGTTTTCAATATTACCGCATGCACGCACAATGGCTCGATGCCCAGTCTTTATTTAAGGAAATATTATAGTCACTTCTGATTTGATTTTTTTTTTTCAAATTCTGTAAGGGCGCACAAGACTCGAAAAACAAAACACAAAACTGGACGAGCTCCCGCGGAAGATCTTTCTTCCATCGAATTGCTTTACCACCTTGTATCCGCCAGGCAACTCACTTGCGTCGGCTTAAGACATACTGACGTCTTACAAAACAAAGAAAGGTTCTAATAGTAATAATAACACACAAAAAAAATTGAGAAAATAACATTGAAATAGCAATTGCATTCTAATCAAGAGAAGCTTGACTAAATGCGAAGAAAAAATCATTGAAATAGTAATTGCACTTTAGTCAAGAGAAGCTTGACTGTAGGCCGAAAAAAAATCATTGAAATAGTAATTGCACTTTAGTCAAGAGAAGCTTGACTGTAGGCCGAAAAAGACCAAAATTTGGGCGGCATTTGTAACACAAATGGCCGACCAAAGATACAGCAAAAATAAAACTTGATATTAAAGCAAAAGAAAACCGATTGGGCGCCATTTGTAACACAAATGGGCGACCAGAGATACAGCAAAAATAAAACTTGATATTAAAGCCAAAGAAAACTGTTTTGGCGCCATTTGTAACGACTAATGGGGCGACCAGAAAAAATCATCAATTAAAAATAAGCTCTTAAAGCACAAAAAAACCGATTGGGCGCCATTTGTAACACAAATGGGCGACCAGAAAAAAAGTCAAAAAATTAAAAAACCTGAAAATGCACTAACACTTTAGTCAAGAGAGGCTTGACTAAGTGCGAAGAAAAGAAAGAAAACCGATGTTTGGGCGCCATTTGTAACACAAATGAGCGACAAGAAAAAATCAAAAATAAAGCTTGAAATAATAATCGGGCTTTAGTCAAGAGAAGCTTGAATAAAGCAAAAAAAAAAAACATTTGGGCGCCATTTGTAACGGCAAATGGGCGACCAGAAAAAAAATCATGAAAAATAGTAATTGCACTTTGGCCAAGAGATGCTTGACTAAAGGCCAACAAAAAAAAAAACAATTTGGGCGCCATTTGCAACGACAAATGGGCGACCAGAAGTATCAAAAACGAAAGTTGAAATTACACATGCACCTTGGCCAAGCGAAGCTTGACTAAGGCCAGAAAAAAAACCAGTTTGGGGCGCCATTTGTAACGCAGAGCTTGTCAGCCGACAGATCTACCTACATTCACTTGTACCTGAATGTAGATACATACTGCATCCGACACCTCTTTGTTACAAAATCATCGCGGGATTAGCGTGGGTGGCTGCACAGCAAATATGCCGCTAGCGATCAGCCGGCTTGGGGTGGTTCTTGCCACCCACATACCTTGATGCTTGTTAAGCTGTGCAAAATCGTCAACATAACTGATCAGACAGACGGACGGAGAGAAAAAAAAAATGTAATGCAGGCTTCCTTCTCATGGTGGAACCTGAAAACCTAAAAAGATTTTTTAGATATTTTAGATTTTAGTTATATGCTGCAAAAAGAAGGAGAATAGAAGACCTCAGCAACGCCGAACAAGTGCGAATTCACCCGGAGAGCTTACAACGCTGGCAAATGGTTGATTGAGAGAAAGTAAGAGAGCTGAGAGGTGTCTCCGATTTTGTTGAGACCCCCGGCTTTGGGTAATAATGGGCCCGATCGCCCCATCCACCCCTGGCTAAGCCTCCAAATCCGTGTCAAAATGCTCAGCCCCATCTGTACGTGTTTTACATCTATTGCCGTGTGTGTGTGGAAACGACCTCCCGTCCTGTCCGCGACCATTCCCTTTATGGAACTACTCACTTCATCGCGCTGAATCCGTTACCCAACCTGTAAACAAAAGAAGAAAGCAACTTGGAGAAGGGCGGCCAAAGGTGACCAAACTAAATCACCCAAAAGAAGAAGGAAGGGCGTATCAAGGAACTCAAAATTTCATCAAGTCCAAATCAAAATAATTTATTTATTGCGGTTGTTTATGCATATTTATCGCTTATGAGGGTGGAAACCCGATCACATAAAGATTCACACGATATATATATAAAAACTAAAGGAAACAAGGTCTCCGGTTAATCTCAATCTAGATTAAAATCCTTACAACTAGCCCTAATAAGCGCTTTCCTATTATGTGACTTATCGAACCCTGTGATCGACGCCTAACATTAGATGTACACTAAATGGTTTTAACACTGTAAAATTATAAACAAAAGAACACAAAGCAAATAATTAGACTTAGAGGAAATTTGAACTAACCTTGTGGTCCGCTATGGACTTACATAACACCTGATTTAATCATATGCGGGGTATCCTCCTTTACCAAAAGGGTTGGGCACTGGTTTTCCAACTATCTGCTAGCTGCTTCAGGACTACGTTGAAGTCTGATTTCACCTCCTCGCTTCCCTGCTCCTTCGGATATGTAAGAGCGAAATGTTTTGCCGTAACTTCTGCCAGGGGGATACTTCCTCGCCGGTATAAATCCAACTTGCCGTCACGCAGGAAAAATTTTCAAAATGATCTTTGTTACGTGCAAGGAAACTTTTCCCCAAATTTTCTCTCAGGTTCGCCACTACTATGGTATATAAGACTCACCGTCGCACAGGTAAATATTTCAAATAATGCAAATTATGTGTGCACAGAATGGTTAAACCGAAATTTGCTCTACAGTTTACCAATATGATGATATATGAAAATCACTGTTGCGCAGGTAAATATTCCAATTAATACAAATTACGACTGCACAGAATGAATCAACCAAAAGTTTTCGTTTCAGTTCACTAATAGGAAGATCTACATAAAAATCACTGTCGCACTGATAAATATTCCAGTTAATACAAATTATCAGTGCACAGCATGAATAAACCAAAATTTTCCTTTCAGTTCACCACTAGGAAGCTCTAAATAAATATCGCTGTGGCACAGGTAAGTATTCCAATTAATAAAATTTATGAATGCGCAACATTAATGCCAACATTTTCTTTCAGTTCACTATTAGGAAGATCTATGTGGAAAATCGCTGTCGCACAGGTAAATATTAAAAAAACTAAAACTTATGAATGTGCAGCATTGATACTAAAAATTTTCTTGCAGTTCACTATTAGAAAGAACTATGTAGAAAATCACTGTCGCACAGGTAGGTAATCCAATCAATAACATTCATGAATCACAAAAAATCACTGTCGCACAGGTAAGTAATCCAATTAATAAAATTTCATGAATGCGCAACATTAATACTAAAATTTTCTTTCAGTTCACTATTGGAAAGATCTGTAGGAAAAATCACTGTAGCACAGGTAAATATTCTAATAAATACCATTTATGAATGTGCAACATTAATACTAAAATTTTTCTTTCAGTTCACTATTAGAAAGATCTTTAGGAAAATCACTGTCGCACAGGTAGGTAATCCAATCGATAACATTCATGAATAAAAAAAAAATCACTGTCGCACAGGTAAGTAATCCAATTAATAAAAATTAAGAATGTGCAGCATTAACACCCAAATTTTCTTTCAGTTCGCTATTAGAATGAACTTTAGAAAAAATCACTGTTGCACAGGTAAATATTCTAATTAACAAAATTTACGACCCAGAATGAATAAACTAAAATTTTTCCTTTCAGTTCACAAAAGCAAAAAAAACTCTAAAGACTGATTTTAAATAAAGAGGAATCACAACTCAATTTTTCTGCGACCGTTCTCGTTCAAAGCCAAAAAAACAACTCCCCCGACTACCAGCAGTCTCCCTACATTCCATCGTTCTTCACTCAGCCACCGGTAAGCGAGCGCCTTTTTCTTCTCAGATTTTTTTTGTTCTTTTTTCAAGCCTGCTGCAACACATTGCATGATGGCATCACGCAATCTGTTACAGCTAGGCGAATTACCGTTTTCGTCTCCTGGATGCTGGTGACTAGCGGTAGGGGTTAAACGAAAAATTGTATTTTGTGCTAATTTTGCACATTTTATAATTTTTCGACTGGAAAATATTCTGCTGTTTTTGATGCTTTTTTTAGCTCTGGACTTGTATGCACAAATATGTCTTTATCCTTCCGGAATTTTTTTTAATATGAAGAAGTAGCATAGGGGTACTTCTTGAATATAAATAAATTTTAACTTTTCAGGAATTTTTTTTTAATATGAAGAAGTAGCATAGGGCTACTTCTTGAAAATATATAAATTTTATCTTTTCAGCAATTTTCTAATATGAAGAAGTAGCATAGGGCTACTTCTTGAAAATAAATAAATTTTAACTTTTTCAGGAATTTTTTCATCGGGAGAAGTAGCATGGGGCTACTTCTCGGAAATAGCTAAATTTTATTAAATTATATACTCTGGGAAATCATGGGGTTTTCTCTACAGATGTAGGGAAGCCAAACAAAAGTAGCGTAAGAGGGGTATACGCTACGCTACACTTCTGGGTGTTGCCATATAAAAATTTAAGTTTTTTACGTATACTGTGAAAACGATCAGTCCCAAGACTTTTTCATTGTACTAAAAACTTCGTCAGAATACGAAATCCTATAAAATTAGTTATAATCATGTTTTCTGTCCGACAAACCGTTCTAGAAATATATGCGAAAAACCACTTCAAAAATCACACTTGCATTGAAGGGTGACAATACGAAATTTCATACGGGCATTCATCTAGGCTAGGGTATCAAAAAGAATTGGTCATAGACCAATTCTAGCTTTTTTACTTGTTCATTCTTATAATTATCTGTCTGTCACCGGGCTATATCTCATTAACTGTAACAGGTACACAGTTGAAATTTTCACAGGGTGTGTACATCTATTGCCGCTATAACAACAAATAATAAAAATAAAATTAAATTAAAAATTAGTGGGGCCCCCATACAAGAAACGTGATTTTTCGGCGGTTTTTTCTTCGTTTTTTTCTCGTTCATTATTATGATCATAAGTAGGCATTTATTTATTTTTTTAAATCACAGCATTATTTTTTCACATGACGCCTACTCGCATTTGAAGAAATAAATTTAATTCTAGAAAGGCTAATTTTTCAGAACTGCCAGTAGGCTTACCACTACTGAATTTAACATATTACTGTCTAGTAGTAGTGTTACGCAAAGACGTTTCTAAATTTCACACAATTCTTTTTAATTTATTCTGCTCTCATGTTCCCCGGGAGCGATAGGGGTTCTCAAAGATATCTCCAACATGGTTCAATAAAGAACTGAAACGTCTTAAAAATATAAAGAATAAATTGTCGAAAAGCAATATGAGGGACAAAAGGCTACCAGACAGCTTGTAAGTTATTTCACTTAATGATATTGTTTAAAATGAAAAAGTGTGTGTTTCCCCTTCATTTCTAAAATGGGTGGAGCCTTATTTAGATCACAAAACGTACTACCATTCCATATCTAGATTCTTGAAGGCTTCGTCCGTCTAGAGTACCTCAAGCTAGTCGCTTGGGCCCGTTTTTCCTTATTCCATCTATTGACGACATGGTTTCTGTTGTGTGGTACTGCAAAGTCTTGGCGTATGCTCACGACAATAAGCTTTCTGCTCGATAAAATCTGTGAACGATTCTAAACAAGTACAGGGTGACTTTCACAAATTTTACGATTGGCGCAAAACGAATAATTTTGTACTCAATATAGACAATGGTGAGGTTATGAATTTCTAAAGGAATCACAAACCAATCACTTATGCTTACGGATTCTCGGATTCCTCAATTCACCGCGTGGGTTCTATCTCTGATTTCGGTGCCAAATGTGACCACCGATTGAATTTTATCTACCACATAAACTACATGGGATAAAAGAAAGTTCTATGCTGGGCTTTATTAGACGTTAGTCCCGAGAGTTTTCGAATCCTACCATAACATTGCGCTTCTACACTTGTTTTGTGAGACTACTTCTTGTGTACGCTAGCCAGGTCTGGTCTCCATTTTGCGGTACACACATTAACCGTATCGAGCCTGTTCAGCGGAACTTGCTCCGATTTGCTCTCAGTTACCTACGCTGGAATAATTCATTTATTCTTCCCCCTATGAGGATCGCTTGAATCTTTTAAATATTCACTCGCTTCAAAAACGTCGTATGGTTGCCGTTTTAAAATTTTTACATCAATTCTTAAACGCGAATGTTGAATGTAACAAGAACAACAGAGATTTAGACAGATTCTAAAGATTCTTTCCGTGTTAGCAGGCACCATTTGAGAAGGCTACCTCCTCACGGTATAACTTTAGCATGTACGAAAGTATTAATGGCATGTGCATTACAGTTAATAATAGAGCTGAGCATTTTGCTAATGACATTTCAAACATGTTTTAAAAAAGTCTACATAATATATTATTGGTTTGTTTTATTTAATTTTGATTAATTTATTTTTTTGTATGTTGCTTTGCATGCCATATTATGCGGTATTTGGTTTATGTTAAGGGAGGTTACCACACCACTAAAAAAAGCTCACGATTTCTGTTTTCAAAAGCACAGTGAAACATAAAGGCATAGAGGTATGCAATTTGAAAATTGAAACCAAAGCTATACGACGCTGTAGTATTCGACTGCATTGTACTGCAAAGCATATCGGCCCTCTGCACAACAGTAGGATAACATAGGCATGGCGAGATTTTAGATTTGTCTGTAACTGTTTCGTAGATTTTTTTTGGAACTTATAAAATATTTCTGCGTGAGGAGCAGGCAAGCGAAAGAAATGTATGCGCTCTGTGCTGTTGGCCAGACACTTTGCCTTGTAATTTATCTGGCACCATTTATTGTTTGAATAAATTTTATTTTACTGAAGCCGGTCATTAGGTAAAACGCTTCCGAGAACTACGAGACTACGAGAACTGAGTTGAAATCTACCATATAATTTTGGCAATGTTCAGACTTTGTCAGTTTCACCATTTTATTAATTATGTAGATAACCAAAGTACTACATTCGACAGATTGATTTGAATTTACCACCAGAAATTCCAGGTTGAGTTATGTCTGATAGAATTTCCAATTCAACTTTAGTGTATGACTATATACAATTTTATCTCTATCAAATTTTGTTCGCATAAAATTTTTCATTTTCAACGAACATAATTCAACAAGTGTAGCATATTCGGAGTTAATGTAACTGGCAAATTCTGAGGCTGACATTGTGTTTGTGTAAGCAATAAAGAAAAGATAAGGGTGTGCACCGATTTCTTGTATGTCCATATCTAAGGTAGTACTAGTAACAATAGAAACAATTAGTAGATATAAATAATAAATAAACATATATAGGTAATGTCTATATTTAAACTCGCTGCTTAGATTCAATTAAAACTTTTATAAAAATAAGTTGCGTTTGACTATAATATATATGAAATCGCGTAAATGTTCGTCCGCAGATACTTTGCTATAAAAAAGAGGATTTAAAAAAAACAGTAAAAAATGTCATTGGTAAAAAGCCGATATTTTCATGGGTCGGTACAAATTCTTTGTAATTTGTAAAAATGCTTCACCTGGAGTTGAGTGTGATGTGTGATGGTTCCTATCGAGTAGACGTGTACTGAATTCGCTCCCGCTTAGTTCAAGGTTTTGTGTTGTTTATTCGCGGCGCTTTTTTATTCTGTATCTTGCGGCGGACAGTGTCGAGAAATCTCAAGGATCTTTATTTCTCTCGGTGCTTTTGTGATAAATCTTATCCTATAGTGCATATTCATTACATGTATATATAATACGATTCATTTAATATCCGGCAGCCTACTGTGTCGTGAAATCTTATGTTCTTATCTTGTCTGTGACTACATTTGATTATGGCTATAAATCTCGATCTATTGTGCATAGTTATTTACTAAATCTTGTTCTATCGTTCAATTTTATTACGCTAGCCGAAACTTGCATCTATCGAGAATGAGTACTAAAGGTCGCAGCAACACGGAGATGATCACATCGTCATCGACGGCTGGAGTGGCTACACGCAGTAATGTCAATGCAATCACCCCCCCGGTGTTAAACAATACGACTGGATCAAGTGCAGACGACAATCTATTATGCAAATTCAATAGTTTGCTGCAGCTATTTGAATCCCGATTGCAAGCGTCAATTGCCGACGTCGAAAATCGCCTGCTATGCAAAATTGATGACGTAGTGGGCGGCTTGCCTGTCCGTTTGAATGCCTGCGAGAACAGGTTATCTGATTTGGAGGTAAATTGTAAAAAACTCGTTACTGATAATGGCGAATTACGACGTATCAGCCGACTAAGCGAGGCAGTCATTAGGGGCATTCCTGAGATGTATACGAGAGTCCGATTAACCTGTTGAAGGAATTGTCATGCATACTCCATCATGAACTTTCATCTTACTCTGTGGCCTTTCGCTTGAAGAAAAACAACCAAAACAAATCCATAACAGCTGACCGACCATTAATTGTTCGCTTCTCTTGTGTCAACGAAAAGAATTCATTTTTCTCTGCATTGCGGACACATAGGCAGATTAAACTACGGGAACTCAATGGATTCTCCTCCGACAATTTTGTTTACGTTAATGAGAGTCTCACTTCTCATAATCACCAGCTGCTTCGTGAGGTCCTCAAATTGTTTAAACTAAAGAAGCTATCATCTGTCTACACGGTTAATGGTCTGGTATATGTTAAAAAAAATAGAAATTAGGCCTCCCTTAGAATCTTAAACGCAGATCAGCTGACCGCCCTTGCTTCAACAACCAATTGAATTAAATGTGGATGCGGATGAACGACATTAAACCTACTGATGAAATAATATCCATGCTCGCTATACATTTTAATTTTTAATTTTTAAGTCTTCTCTATAAGTTAGTTCTTGTTGACTACTCTTTTCTTTTCCTTATTATTTTTTTTAAGTTTTTGAATTATATTACCTTTGCAGATGCTGATCTTTTGATTGTAATGTTTATTTTTCATGTTTTGTACTCTTGCTGCATCAATTATGGCCGTGACTGTGAAGCTGGTGGTCGACTCTTCTGCGTAATACTGCTCGATTATGGTTGATAATTCCTTTAGCGAGAACAGAGTAAGAACTTTGGTTAATATACTAAACGGAAACACGGTGGGTCTCAACGTCTGTTACTTGAATGCTAGGAGTATCAGGTCGAATATAGATGAGGTGAGAGAGATGTTTTCGGGGACGGACCTGCATGCGATTGTCATCAGTGAGTCTTGGCTTACTCCAAGCACTCCTTAAGTTCTTGTCACAATACCTGGTTTTAAGCTCTTACGTTGTTACAGGGAGGGAAGGGTCGGGGGCGGCGCTGCAATTAACATTCAGGAATGTTTTAAATCTAAGATATGGTGCCACTCCCGCGATAGTGCACTAGAATCCATCTGCGTAGAGGTTGATAGTGGGCTCGATAAATGCGATCTTTGCTCTGTCTACTGCCAGCCAAGGTTATTTGATCCCGACAGTGTAGGCATCTTCGATGATTCTCTGTCTGCTTTATCGCATAGATACTCTCACATTATTGTTGCTGGCGACTTCAATGACAGTACCTTTCTTAATGATAATCTGTCAGATGCATTTCTATCTTTCGTGCAATCTTTAAATCTCAGAGTAGTTAATTCTTCCCCTACATATTTCAATACTGAATCCCCTTCTCAGTTAGATCTCTTACTCACCACTGACCCCTCCCGTATAATACGCCATTCGCAACTTTCCCCTCCTGCGAACCTCGACCACGACATCTTATTCCTTAAATATAATGTACCCATTATAGATAAATCTACTCCTTCTCGCCTAGTAAAATTTCGTTACTACAAATCTATTAATACTACTTGTTTATTCGAGGAGTGCAGAAATATAGACTGGAATTTAGTATTGGGACGAAACGCTGCTTCCCTATCACACTCTCTTGATTTAAATGTACATGCTATCAATGAAGTTCTCTCATAATTGCTTAATAAATATGCGCCATTTCAGGTTCTCTCCGGAGATAAAGAAATTAATCTCTGAGCGTATACCTATACCGTCAGTATAGAAGGCTTAAGTCTCCTAATAGTCTATCTGTATTTAAAAAATTGCGAAATCTTGTCAATAAAAAAGGGAGAGATGCAAAGTCCTTATATTATTCGTCCAAGTTAGGTTGTGATGTTCCACCAAGGAAGCTTTGGAGAATCTTGCGTGGCTTCGGTGTCAGTGGTGGTGATGCCTCTGCATGTGACCTAAACGCTGATGAGCTCAACAAGTTTTTGACCTCTAAAAATGGAAACGAAATCCGTCCTGGCTCTTCATCGGCTTTCCAGGATATGCCTATTGTTCACTCTGGATCTGAATTCTGTTTTCGTTGCGTTGATGAGACTGAGGCCGCCTCTGCTATCGTATCTATTCAATCCGAAGCTATTGGACCTGATGGTATCCCTCCGCGTTTTGTGAAGCCTAACTTAGCCTCATTATTGGCCCTTTCACCAAGATATTCAATAGCTGCTTAACGTTCGGTGAATTTCCCTCACTTTGGAAGGAAGCGCTAGTAGTTCCAATTGCTAAAAACACTTCTCCAAGGGACGTCAAGGATTTTAGGCCAATAACTATGTTTTCTTGCGAAGACTCTAGAAAAACTAATGGCAAAACAAATATCTGAACATTTAGATCATATAAATTCCTTATCCCGTTGGCAGTGAGGGTTTCGTACTGGGCATAGTTGTGAGACAGCTCTTCTAAAAATCACTACGGACATTAGAAAGGCTTTGGACGATGATCGCATTGTGCTCTTGGTCCATCTCGCCTTCACGAATACCTTCGATAGTATTGATCATATGATACTTCTTAGCAAACTAAGGAGCTTCTTTGCTTTTGACTCGCCTGTGCTGAAGTTAAATAGTAGCCTTTGGAGAATCGCTCGCACCGGGTTAGAGTCAATGAAGTTACTTCCACTAGGCTTCGCTTGACTCCCGGTGTACCACAAGGATCAATATTAGGACCTCTTCTTTTTAGTTTGTTTATTAATGATTTGCCTACTGTCATCAAAAATATCTTCGTCCATTTGTACGCTGATGATGTGCAAATATACCTTGATCGTCCCATTGGTCTCTTAGAGGACTGTGTTAGCAGAATCAACGAAGATCTTCACAAGATCTTAGACTGGTCAATTGCAAATAATCTGACACTTAACCCCCAAAAGTCTGAAGCACTAGGGGTAGGTAGAGGAAGTTGTGACCCTTCCTATTTTCCCCCGATAGAACTCAATCTCTCAACCATACCATATGTACAGAAAGTGAAAAACTTGGGTATTATACTCAATTCTCAAATTGGGTGCTGTGACCATATTAAAATGATCCTGAGGAAGGTTTATGGGGTGCTTCGTCGACTCTGGCTGTATGCTGATCTGCTTCCAACAGACCTTCGCATGAGGCTGGTCAGGATCCTGGTATTGCCGCATCTAATGCATGGTTCACTCATCTTCCCCAAACTCGATTCACGCTGTAAGCGTAAACTTGAAGTAGCCTATAACGATTCCATTAGGTTCGCGTTTGGGCTACGTAGGCATGATCACATCTCTCCTTTTCGACATATAATTTTGAATTGCTCTTTGGAAACGCATTTGCAACGGAAGGCATTACTTTTCCTGCATAACATAATGAACACACGTAGACCGGCCTATCTGTATGAATTTTTAAACTTCTTACGTAGTGACAGACGTTGCGATTTACTATTGCCTCGCTTTAAATATTCTGTTTTGAATGCTTCTTACTTTGTTCAAACTATTCGCATTTGGAACGCTCTTCCAGCTTCCATTCAGCGCGAGAGTTCGGCCTCTAGCTTTAAACGGTTACTCTGGCAACACACGTCATATGGATAATGATTTCCTAATCAATTGCAATCAATTGACGGCACCTGCAGTAGAATCTTTCTTCTTTTTTGTCCTATTTTCTTTTGTTCGCTACCGAATTTACGTATTTTAGTTACTCTTATTTTTTTTATTTTCATTTTTATTTTTATTTTGGTTTGCTTTACTATTATTTTTTTTTCTCTTTCTGTTTTGTTTTCCTACTCTTGTTGGTTATTTTCTCTCATTTCTATTTTTTTTTTAGTTGTAGTTTTAGAATAATGAATTTTTCTTTTTTTCTTTTCGATAGGAACTATCATCTCTTTGATTTACTTTAATCTAAGTGTAATTTAGTAGTACTAGTAAAAGGCTTTTGTCTTATTTTTGTACTTATGGTAAATAAATGCTTACTTACTTACTTACTTCGAAAATCACATTTTGAGAACAGTTTACATACAACACGACCCCTTAAGTTATAGTCACTAGAAAGATATTAGATTAGATTGAAGATTACGATATAGTAGAAAAAATATACCACTTTTTCTTCCAGCTCCGAATTTTTGTTTTAAAAAAACTTTATGAAAAATAGGAAAATTATATTTTCTAAAACACCTCTCATGGCAATAAGTTTATAAATAAATTCCCTCAAATGGAAAAAAACAATCAAGAATAAATATTTACAAATTAAACAGCTATGAAAGGAAATGTTGAAACAGTTTTCCTGAAAGTCGAAAACAGGCAAAAAATCACTATTGGAAATCCATACATTTTTGGGCCACCCTAATCTTCATATATATATAACAAATTGAAAAAACTGTTGCACTTGTAACATGAACCATTTTAGTTATCGTTATAAAGCACAAAGGGACCTCTTTGGAATCAGCGCTCACGTTTGATCCGATATCTTAAATTTGAGAGGGAAGCTGTGAATTTAGGGCGACGAGTCTCAAGGCATACTTCATCCTACTTATTTATATATACAGTGTGGTGCATATACTGAAAACTCACCACACCTAATCAATTTTCAATCAGTTTTCTAAATTACAAACATATATTTAAAAAAAATAACTCCATCCAAACTTTAAGAAGTTTCATTTTCTCCAGGTTCACTAAAACCCTTTAGGGATTAAAATACAAACAAATTAATATATTGGGATTGCACATTTTGAGATTTTCAAGGGTAACCGAAATATCCAAATTTTCAGAAAAATTACCTTGATTAATTTTTCTCGCAAACCTCAAGCTTCCCAAAATAAATAACGTTTATTTCATGGAGATGCGATGAGTACTTTCTGAGATATGAAGTTTTAAAGTTACATGCAATTTTTTTAAAATTTCAAAAGACCGTATCTTTGTCATAAATGGATTGCAACAAAAAAATTCTATTTTCAATATTGCCAAACTTCATGTAAAATTCCATTAAAATGAAAGTTAGTCCATTTACAAATTTACACAAAATTGATCGATTTTTTGTGTAACCTTATAGCATTATTTTCTTTTCATATACACAAATTTCCATACCTAGCAATATTCAGCTTTCGCTTCTTTATTCCATAATATTATTTTACCGTTTAGTAACACTCCCATGATTAAATTATAGTTACTCACAATTATAAATAAATAGAACTGCCAAAAAATTTTCTCGCCTCCCATGCAAAAATATCAAATTACATATACAGCCAATGCAATAAATGGCGGCATACACTTTCCGAGCATGCGGACTACAGTCCGCAGAGCTTTGAAAACAAACGAATGCTTTCCGAACGCACATCATTCCATCTGACGGTGATGAAATGAATTAAAAACGCCAAATTGTATGCAAAGTACATGAAACCAAGAAATTCTTGCCTCTACCGGGGTATACATTATTGACCTTTATTTCCTTTATCAATGCACTATACAATTTCAGTTTTTCAAAATAAGCAGAAAAAGGATCGATATCTGTTACAAATTCAACTTTCTTTGTAATAATATGATAATTTTGATAGTTATTCCTCTCTGAAAATATTATAGCAAAATTCAAACGAAAATATATTAGTAACCAAAACTTTTTTACTAATTTTCCCTCCGCCACGTCTTCTTCTACTTCAAGGTCTTCCATATTCAAGTACAAATTTATCTACTTGATGTACCATTATTATGTTGTTGTGTACCAAACTTTGCAAATTTCATAAATTCGAGAGTTTTTCAAGCTAATTACATACATATAAAACCGAGAAAACTTTATTTTTACGCAAAGTTGTATTAACTTTCCGCGTTTTTTAAAATTTCAGTGGTAACCCCCCTTAAGATTAACATGCTAATACTAACACCGATTAAATGATGAAAAGCATATAAATGTGTCACTACAGCAAGCTGCTGTTAAGCTCGTTCTGATATTCCAAAAATAAGTACATGCAATAACAGAGATGTAGAATTGACCGTATACTATTTAATCAATATATGCAACTGTTCAGTAACGATAAATAATTATACACTACACAATAAGCAGAAACAATTTAAATAAAGTTCTATGTTATAACAAATTATTTATGGAACATTTTCTGTAATAATACTAATAATCTTAAACATTTTTTATCGGAATCACTAAAAGTTAAACAGACAATTTTAAAATGTGACTCTGGAGAGTCTCAAACCTAACGGGTTCTGAGTTACGTCAGCTGGAACACTGAAAACGGTCAATTTGCAATAAATATGCACTTATCCGAAACAAAACGTGACAAGAGATGGAACTTAACTTTTGACAGAACGAAGAATTTCACTTTCCAATAGAAACTTACCTGCAATGTAATATTAAAGGAGCCATGCCAGCAAAGTTGCGCAATAGGAAAAACAAGATTTCTTTATAATAAGGTAACGCAAGAAAAATTACTGTTCAGCTCAGACAGTCTTAAAATCTTCATTGTGAACATTAAAACTCAAGTTAATTTTTTTTTAATGGTTAGAAATTGAAATTTCTGCATTTTTAATTATTTTATTTTCATTTCTATTATTATTGTCTTTTTTCCTCTTGAGTGGTACCATGAAAACTTAAGTCGTGGGTCTAAACACAATACACAAGGGCATAAGGATGATATTAAATATTGCGGAGATATGTATACTTGAAGGTTTTGAAACAATGATATCAATTAGGTACATACTTAATTTGTGTATAATTTTTAAAATCGAAATGTAAAGTTCCTTTCATATTTACAACTGCTAACAATGGAAAACGGCGTTGTTTCAAATGATGATGTAAACATTCACAGAAAGCAATTAAGAATGCGAGATATGTACTTTTTGCAGCTCCAAGGACGCTTAGAAAAAAACAAAACACTGTTGCGTGGTGTCATCTTCTCGAGTTGACTGCTAGGTACTTTACTTGAGAAAATGTTTGTTAAGTCTCTTACATAAGACATCTCCACTCAGAAAAGGCCTCATGTCTTATAAACAGCTCTTTTAAACGAAAAATATATAAAGTACATGTCCACTAACAGATAAAGGGCAAAAATATATAAAAGGGAAATATTAGCATATTTTCAGAAGTTATGAAAATCAAATTCAATGAAAAAGAAACTTCGATAAACTCTGACAGGTGGGACCATTCAAAAACCTTTTATTGATGGCAAACCGAAAGCGTAATAGTACAATAGGAATGATAAGAGTTTGTCCTTAAGGCAGTTCTCTTTGTTGTCCTTTGTATGGTAGTAAAAATAGATCACAAATTTCAGGATAAATAGGGGAAAATAAATTATGTGTAAAAATTTTCCATAAAATGCCCAGAAGTGTTGATAATATGATGCGAGTACAAGGATAGCAATCGTCCGTAGTTCCTGTTGCTTCAATGACGAGTTGTAACCGCAAGCTGTAAGGCATAGATGTATATGCATCGTGAATGTACGATGCTTATAAATATAGCAAGAAATAGAAATAGGAATAGAGTTACTAGTGGTTCATTTAATGCCATGCAAAATATTGATCGCCGACTGAATCTAGCAGAAACACTGAGAAAAAAGTTGAGAAGTTGAAAGAAAAACTGAGAAATGAAATATCATATCCTAGTCCCTTTTATTAGTTATCATGTAAGCGAAAACATCAATGTATAATGCAGTATATAAATTAAATAACAAAAAATAACGAGTTAACATTTAGATACATTCTTATCTTTAAAAAAATAATAATAATAATAAAAAGTACAGTCTTATTTATTTCGTTTAAAATCATACATATTTTGATTTAATAGTTGCTACATATTTTTAGTTCCTTTCGCGTCAAAGCAATTCACGTTCCGTGGTTTTAAGTAATCTTTCGAATAAAGAATTCCACATTTTATATTAATTGCTGAGAATACCCTTTCTACATTAACAGAAGAATGAGGAAGGCATAACTTTAGACAAACTTAATATACTAATTAATAATATATTAAGTTTGTATAAGGCATAACATTAAAAAAAAAAAATAGAAGGTTTAGGGAAAATGAAAGAATAGTCGTGTGTCTTAGAAAGTGATAATTTTTTTTAAAGAACTCCTCATCCGTTAGATTTTTAAAAGGACTAAAATAAAAAACTCACAGCTATCTCCATTCATCATCTAGCTTTTGTAGATCTGGTACTAAGTTTGGAAAGTTTTTGGCAAGACGGTAAATACTTTCATTTTGGCCCCTCATTAGCTGTGCTCTTTTGGGTAGCTTGTTCTAGTACTACCATATACTGGAGAGAGCATATTGTTCTGTCGATTGAAGCGAACTATTTGTACTGTTCGCTTCATTTATAAATCTTCTATAAAACTGTATGAGGCGTTCTTTGGTATATCTTTTGTTCTGACCTATTCTTCTGACACAAAAGAACACAGCTATTATATTCTCTGGATTTATTATACTTAAACTCCTTAAGATGGTATCACTGTAGTCAAATTTGTGAAACTAATTTTATATAAAATGCTAAACAATTTTTATTAAATTCTTTTGTTAGTTCTGATTTATTTACTGTATTTAAACTAGATTGCACACTTGGAGGTAAATAAATGCTGCTTTAAGTCCCACATTTGTTTTGCTCAACTGAAAAACTGAGTTCCAGATAAAAAATCTAAGTTTCTCAGCAAAAACTGAGCAGTTGGCAACAGTGCTGGAACTTCAGTTTGTTAAAAGTGTAGCAAATTCGAATAAAAAAGTGCAGTAGAAGTGTAGTAAATGACTTTTATTAAGCTCAATTGAAAATTTTCTGTAGGTACTAAGTACAGTACGGTTCTATTAATCATTCTTAGGTTAATGTGATAATTTCATAAACATGAAATCACAAGTGCAAATTTTGGTAGAGATAAGTCATTAAATTTTTAAAAAATTAAATTGTTAAATTGAAGTTAAGGACTAATGAAAAATGAGGTTTTATTAAAATATTTTGTAGATATGTAAAACCATAGAGATTTTAAAGAATGTTATTTTAAAAAACAGTGTTACGTATAAATTACACAAAGTTCACGTATCATTGCAAAATGCAGTAATTTTAATAAAACAGAACTGATTGCACTTTCAAAGAATTCTTTATTAAATTTAATAGGAATACATGATGAAAACTATTAATAATAAATTATGTAGTATGCATAAACCTAAACTATTATTTAATTACATATTCCCATTTATTTTTTTATTAACTCATTTGGCGGATTTGAAGCTACATAGCTGTGGCATATATTCAAAAAGCTCGTTTGCTAAAATTATGTTTTCGATTGTTTCAGTATTGAGGCAATTTCTTTTACGGTCTTTAGTAATTTTTAAATTCGAAACTTCCCTTTCAGAACTAGTGCTGCTGTGAGGTAAACTACAAAGCTGTAGCATATGTAATCTGCCACCTTTTTGTATGCATATTCACCAAGTTCATTTTTAATTGAAATGTTAATCCAATTTGTAGCAACATCATTGAACTAAAGGTACAACTAAGGGTAGTGTTCCTGAAGTATAAGTTGCAGCACTGGTTGGCAACGGTTGCATGACTAACATTTCTCTCTCTCTATAGAGTGACAAGAGAAACATTCCAAGAATTAAGAAGCAGTTTGAAATAACCGGCCAAGTGCGAGTCGAACCGCGCACGAAGAATTTTCGAACTATCGTACAAAATTTACCACTATGTACTTTTTATTTAGGCGTCATGTGAAAAAATAATGCTTACTGATGATAACAATAATGAATGAGAATAAAACGAGGAGAAAAACGCCCAAAAAATCACGTATCTTGTATGGGGGCACCCTTTAATTTTTAATTTTAGATTATTTTTATTATTTGCTGTTATAGCGGCAATAGTAATACACACTTTGTGAAAATTTTAACTGTCTACCTGGGACGGTTAATAAGATACAGCCTGGTGACAGACAGAGAATAATAAGAATGAAAAACGCCGAAAATATCACGTTGCTTATATGGAGGCCCCCTTTAATTTGTAATTTAATTTTATTTTTATTATTTGTTGTTGTATCGCCAATATAAAAACACAGAATGTGAAAATTTCAACTGTCTACTTATTACGGTGCATGAGATACAACCTGGTGGCTGACGGACGAACAGCGAAGTCTTAGTAATCGGGTTCCCATTAGTACCATTTGGGTACGGAACCCTAAAATGAATGCGAACTACAAAAATCTATAAGTGAACAGGGAAGATTGCTAATAACTTCATTCTCCTAAAACTTTTGTAATTTTTATATTGTGTTGTCACTTTTCAGAGCGTAGTTTATGGGCGTAAAGAATTTGTCATTATTGTGTACACTGCTGGTGTTTCTGTTAGTTGTTTGACTTTCTCAAACCCATTACTGCCATACTTTGTATAATATAGTTGGTGTGGATCTAAACTGATTTCTTGGTACATCGGCAAATGGTGATGTAGAAGTCGAGGAGACGTTGTACAAAAGATTATCAAGTATGGTCATTTTATAGTTCAACTTCGCCCAGGAATTTCTGATAATAGGCTCTTTAAAAAAAAGGGCAGGATTTTCCTCGCTCTATTCCAGTCTTCCTTTTCGCAGTTCAATAAAAGAAGCTTCGAAACCATTATCTTCTTTCAGTTTTCGTTTAATTGTCGGTCTGCGAAAATTGAAAAGGATTACGTCATTGCTCTCTTCAGCTAATTCATCGTTGGTGCTACCTTCAACATCATATTTATTCGAATTGTTTTCTGGAGTATTAGCCGACACGGTACATTGTACTGATTATCCGATAATTCTTCAACCGTGTTATTTTCGGAAATTGCTAAAATATTTGTGAAATTCCCACTTTGATTTCGGGGATGAAAATAAGATCCAAGAAACTGTAGATGTTTCACCAAGTAATAAGCATTAGTTCCTGAACCGCTTAGAGCTTGCGCTCTCCTTTCTCTGTTGTATCCATTATTAATAATTCTCCAATTTTCAATACACGCATGTGCTGCAAATTATATGTGAAATGTGGGTATTACATAATTTTATTCGTAATAGAGACGAAAAATTGTCCGAAAGAGGGACTAGAACTGAAGAAATTCAGGAAATTATTGTCTGTTATAAATAAACATGCAAATCAATAACGGTGGTAAGGGAGATTTTGATGAAATATTTTCTACATACCAAAATTTGAATGTAAAATATTTCCTTTAAATACAAAACAAATATAAACTTACGAGTTTCATTAAAATTTCTTCCTATTTGGATCCACACCTTTTCCGTCTGTTCCTTATTCGAATATGAACTCAATGTATATCATGCATTGGATTTTTGAGAATATATGACCCGGGTTGTGTGAGTTAAACACTTGTTTTCTTAAGTATCCGATGTATTACGGTCATGTTGTGACCATTCTCTTGAAGGACCCATTATAAAACAACTCAATGTATACCTAATTATACAGTTTTGGATAATTTTCCACGAGTTGCGCAATGTTTACATTGCTCCCTGCGTCATTTCAGCTGTTTAAAATCAAATGTTCAACCTACGAAAGTTCACTAGATACTAAAATGTAGGGATGGCCGATACTGGCTTTAACCACAATTGCGACAACTAGCGGCCGATGGCCACTGCAGATTCCTATGTAATACACGTTTCTTAAAGCGTTTCAAGATAAAATTGTTCCTATGACTGCAATAGCCGTCGGCTGGTTTAAGGCAGCTGCTACGATATTCGATATATGGATATTTGTACCCTTTTGAGTTCTGACTATGATACCATGAATCTATGTCGATATTTTTATATATCAAATATCGCTGTAATTTTAAAAGCTTAAAGTGGGTGATACACCAGAAGCGTTGCAGCGTGGTATTTTTAGGTTGCCGCTGCGCGATTGCTTCTGTAAAATTAAATCACACACCGGGAGCAGTGCGGCAATATAGTTGCCGCGCTGCGATATTGGAGATTACTGAAAAATACAATTTTGCCGGTGGCGGCATAACTTATTTTTCCTTCGAAATAAGTTCGAAAAATTCGTTAAATGAGTCTTTTTGCATTCTAAAGTATTCGTAATAGAACGTTTTTACTGTTCTCTGTTTTTCTTCAAGTAGTGCTACTAATAAAAAAACTTCTTCCCCGGAACTAGAGTACATTTGGATAAAATCCGCCGCTCCCGTTGTAAACACTCTATTTTTCCGCGCCACTCCGCTCTCGGTGTGACCAGGTTTTGATTGTGTAGACAAAATATTTAAAATTTAGTACGAGCAATTAGTTTTGTATTGAATCGGTACTGCATGCGCGACGCATATGCATCTTTGGTGGGAGGCCTGCCCAAGTGAACACTTAGATACATATTTTAGTATGGCCCAAAGTTTGGATACAGTAAACCAGTATTGCATTTTTTTTCTTTTTTTTTTTAAATATAAATTTATTTGCAAATATTTAGTCAAGATTTAGTTTAACATAAAATATATGTACATATTAAAGATGGGTTTCCATTTTTTCCTGATGAAGTTTAACAGCTGACATCCAATATTTTTTTAAACAACTTTCTATAAATCGAACATCAGTTTGGATGAAAATGTTTAACACTCTTATTTAAATTTCTTCACTTCATGATTTAGATTCGTCATAACAAGAATAAATTTTATTTCTATCCATGATTTTTTGTGTTGGGACCTTACGCAGGATTGTCTTCATTTCTCCAATTTTTTAAGCAAAATCTAAAAATAAAGCAAATTAAACTAAACTTTATTTACCGGAAATTTATTTCTTAACAACCTTATCGGTTGAGAGAACCACAATGAAGTAAAAATCGTCTTCCAAATTCTAGCATACAAATTTTGACATCAAAGTAAAATGGTATACTGGCACCTTAGCCCATATAAAAAAAAGGATAGGCTGCCTTGTACAAAATTCATGTATGTGTGGTAAGCACTTTTTTGTTTTTTGGGGACACGAGGGAAATGACAAGATGGCCAACTATCTATTGTGCTTCAGTTCGACATTTCTGCTTTATTTCTGATATGTCAGATTTTATTAAACTGAGACCTGGTTTGATTTAGTGATTCTGCGTAAGTACTACAAAAATTTGATGGCACCATGTGATGATATATCTAAAAATAGATCAGGCGAACGTGTTTGGGGTGAATGTAGGTACATATGTTGACTTTGCCTAATTTTGCTCTTCAGGTGTAATGCTTATAATTTGTGCATAGATATATACGGACAGCCGAGTAATGTAAACAAATTCGTACAGCCGAATAATGTAAACAAAATTCGCACAGACCCTAGTAAAGTAAACAAATTTATGAAAGATTCCTAGTTTCTTTAGCTGAAAAAACAACAACTGATATTTTGGCTTAGATGAGTAGTTATAATTGAAATTTCCTTTTGCTGATAAAAATCAACAACAACTATAACGTAAGTTGTGGTCTGTATGTATGTTTTATAAACAAAAGTGATCATGATATTCGATATCTAAAAAGAGATCACGGCTGCTTGGGATGGTAAGAATGAAATTAAAGCCTAGATCATTTTTGGTGTAGGGGTGGGCGTGTACTGAAAAGTCTTATCAGAAATCCTCTATGGGCTATGGCTTTCATTATATTAGCGATCATACCTTTTCTGATGTAATTCATATTACTAATAATTCAAGTCTAGGCTATTGTTGTAAGCATTAAGTTGAGAATTGGTTAAATTAAAAGCTTTGATGCGCTATAATATTAATGTAAGATGATGTGGCGGCTGAGATGAGTAATGAATATTGTATGGGAGCAGCAAAAGAATAATTTTTGCTTGTTAGGTGTAATGACCTAACGCAGCTGCTGTGTTATTTAAAAGAATAAGTATTCAGTTAAGCATTAATTCATTTTACAGATTGGATCACTCAAAGTAGAATTGCTCTATAATCGACACCAGCAACGATGAAACTGAAAATTGATGGGGATACTAATCCTCGATAATATTATAACTTCCTAAAGACAGACCTGAAATAATTAAGATGATATCAACTGAAAGATTTTCTTATGGTGTTAGACAAACAAAGAAATTGAGTATCTCTTCTAGCTACATGCGAAACCAGTACTTTGCTAGAATTATAAAATCAGCAACTATCTCTTTAGTCAGCAAACCCTAAGACATTGAATTTATCATTGAATATGTTATAATTGAAAGAGTACAGTGGGGAAAATTTACTGGACGAAAGTTTCTATATAATTTGATTTTTATAGACTTATCATGAATATGTTATAAGAATTTGGTAACGGCATGTTCTCCACAAAAGCAAATAGGCAGAATAATCTAGTATAAGAATTTGTTAAGAGTATATTCTATACAAAATCTAATAAGCAGAAGAAAATCTTATAAGAATCTGGTAACTTTATGTTCTATACAAAATTATTAAAAAAAAACTTTTTAAAACATATAATTTTTTATTAAACTACATATAGTATAAAAACATTAAGAAAGACGGAATATTAGACTACTCTTCGTGTCCGCTTCACACCATACATTTTGTTCAGAAGTCCCATCACCATCAATGTCTCTCCTTAAAAAGAAGCACCACGCAGAAAAAGGACGCTGACCGATATGAGTTGCTGGAAATAAAAGGAATTATCAAAATGAAGAATCCAATTAATTTTTTTAATTTTCTCCTTACATTTTCTTGTATGAGATATCTATTTCTCAGCTATTGTGCTATGTTTGTTTTATATGTATGTATTGTTTAGTTTTGAACTACCCCCTGATTCTTTAACTGCTGTATGATTTCAAAAACTCGTTTTGGAGTCTTTCTACTTGGTAATAAGAATCGCAATTCATTCACGAGTATATTTGGCTCCGTATATTTTGAACCTGTATCATTCTCATCACCGTTACCGGTATCATAGCTTTGTTCACTTCCCTCAACTGATTTGTTATTATCACCATCATTCTTCTTTTCCCCTTTGTTGTCTTCCTCTTTTATTTGATCGGGGAGCATGTTACCAAAATTATGATCATGCTTGGTGTGTTGTCGTATTATTTTAAAAGGTAGCCGCGGTTTTCAGGATTCATGGGTTTTTCTCAGTGCTATCATTTTGTTCTGAATATTTTCTGTAGGGCTATAACCGCTTTCATCGGTGAACGTTGGTAATAAAGTATCTTCAGGAATATTTTTCTTTTCACGCTTTTCACTTTTAAGTGAATGTGTCCGCCGATTCTTATGTCGTAAAAGGCTATCTCCACGACTAAACGATTTGTTACACTCTATACATTCAAACATATTGGCGGTTGCTAAAACACTAAGAAAGAACAGCTGAAACAGGTATTTATAACCGCTCAACAGATAATAACAAAACAACACCAAAACAGCATCGGGTAACACTAAATAATGCCGAATTACAAAAAATTATGTCAAATAACACCAAATTAACACCAAAGCAACACCTGCAAACACCAAACACCAAGTAATGACAAATTACACCAAATAGCACCAAATTAACACCAAATTAACACCAAAGCAACACCCGGAAACACCAAATAACACCAAACACCATGTTTGAAAAGCTGTTCACCTGTTATCAGACCTGTCATAGTTTTTTAGTAATCAACAAGTCACCCTGTTATCCAAAATCTAACAGGTAGGAGACAATTTAAAAAGAGTCTGATAAGTTCTATATAAAATCTAAGTGGGAAAAATAAAATTGCATGAGTATTTGAGTAGTGGTTAGTGTCTTCCCGAATGTTAGACTATTACGATGGAGTTTTTAAGAGAATATAATAACATTTTACTCGATGATCATAAGAAACAAATTCAAGAATGCTATAACTTTTTAAATTATATGAAAATATTGAAAAAGTCGAGTCAAAATTTGATGAACACTATATAAGCTGCCCTTGGTTAAGAGATATTTCAACGGATGGACCACATACATGTGAATGTGGTGGTGTTGCTATATGCCTAAAACAAGTTGTGCTTTGGTGTTAATTTGGTGTTATTTGACATAATTTGGTGTAATTCGGCATTATTTGGTGTTACCCGATGCTGTTTTGGTGTTGTTTTGTTATTATCTATTGAGCGGTTATAAATACCTGTTTCAGCTGTTCTGTGTTAGTGTGTTAGAAACCGCCAATATGTTTGAATGTATATAGTGTAACAAATCGTTTAGTAGAGGAAAATATACGGAGCCAAATATACTCGTGAATGAATTGCGATTCTTATTACCATGTAGAAAGACTGCAAGACGAGTTTTTGAAATCATTCAGCAGTTAAAGAATTAGGGGGTAGTTCAAAACTAAACAACACATACATATAAAACAAACATAGCACAATAGCTGAGAAATAGATATCTCATACAAGAAAATGTAAGGAGAAAATTAAAAAAATTAATTAAATTCTTCATTTTGATAATTCTTTTTATTTCCAGCAACTCATATCGGTCAACGTCCATTTTCTGCGTGGTGCTTCTTTTTAGGGGAGACATTGATGGTGATGGGACTTCTGAACAAAATGTATGGTGTGAAGCGGACACGAAGAATAGTCTAATATCCCGTCTTTCTTAATGTTTTTGTACTATATGTAGTTTAATAAAAAATTATATGTTTTAAAAAGTTTTTTTTTTAATCATTTTGTATAGATCATAATGTTACCAGATTCTTATAAGATTTTCTTCTGCTTATTAGATTTTGTATAGAATATACTCTTACCAAATTCTTATACTAGATTTTTCTGCCTGTTTGCTTTTGTGGAGAACATGCCGTTACCAAATTCTTATAACTATACATGATAAGTCTATAAAAATCAAATTATATAGAAACTTTCGTCCAGTAAATTTTCCCCACTGTACTCTTTCAATTATAACATATTCAATGATAAATTCAATGTCTTAGGGTTTGCTGACTAAAGAGATAGTTGCTGATTTTCTAATTCTAGCAAAGTACTGGTTTTGCATGTAGCTAGAAGAGATACTCAATTTCTTTGTTTGTCTAACACCATAAGAAAATCTTTCAGTTGATATCATCTTAATTATTTCAGGTCTGTCTTTAGGAAGTTATAATATTATCGAGGATTAGTATCCCCATCAATTTTCAGTTTCATCGTTGCTGGTGTCGATTATAGAGCAATTCTACTTTGAGTGATCCAATCTGTAAAATGAATTAATGCTTAACTGAATACTGATTCTTTTAAATAACACAGCAGCTGAGTTAGGTCATTACACCTAACAAGCAAAAATTATTCTTTTACTGCTCCCATACAATATTCATTACTCATCTAAGCCTCTAAGACTTTTCAGTACACGCCCACCCCAACACCGAAAATTATCTAGGCTTTAATTTTATTCTTACCATCCCAAGCAGCCGTGATCTCTTTTTAGATATCGAATATCATGATCACTTTTGTTTATAAAACATACATACAGACCACAACTTACGTTATAGTTGTTGTTGATTTTTATCAGCAAAAGAAAATTTCAATTATAACTACTCATCTAAGCCAAAATATCAGTTGTTGTTTTTTCAGCTAAAGAAACTGGGAATCTTTCATAAATTTGTTTACTTTACTAGGGTCTGTGCGAATTTTGTTTACATTATTCGGCTGTACGAATTTGTTTACATTACTCGGCTGTCCGAATATATCTGTGCACAAATTATAAGCATTACACCTGAAGAGCAAAATTAGGCAAAGTCAACATATCTACCTACATTCACCCCAACCACGTTCGCCTGATCTATTTTTAGATATATCATCACATGGTGCCATCGTGTTCATAAAAGACGCCTACAGATTAATATCATCAAATTTTTAATCCATAACTTAGGTTATAGTTGTTGTTACTTTTGTTTTTTTTCAGCTACTAATATTAATTACACGCGAGAAGGTAAGATCGCTAATATCTCGAACCATAGCCCGTAGAGGATTTCTGATGAAAATTTAACCCCTTTATTGGCATGAACAGAAAATATCCTAAGGTTTACTTGAATTATTACTAATACTAATTACACAAATTCACTTAGGGAATCTCACAACATTTCTTATCCCTATATAAGTGGAAAGGTCAAAAGTCAAATTGTAGCCTCCAAGACCAGATCAAACTTAACCAGCAACCTCCACTAATAATGCTTCCCACCCCTTCACAAGATGCCAAATTTTCAGTACAAAAGCGGCCTCAGAACCACCCCCTCCCCTCCCAAGAACACTCAGTGATCCAGAACTCTAAAAAAAGTTGGAATAAACCGGACTCTTTTTGTATGGGAAAAGTGGTCCAGAATGAACATAGCGTAACTACTTAATCTTTAGTACAATCGTAAAGCCGTGACGATCAAGATGGCCGACCGTGATTCGTAGCAGTCATACTCATACCTTTTTATGGTCAGTATAATGTGGGTAAAATGAATGCTATTTCGACGAGGTTTATTTCGTAACTGGTGGGTGATACTTATGAACGAAACCGCGGAAAGTTTGTGTTAAAGCTAAAAATGGTTTTAAGGCAGTGGAAAAGGAAATCAATGTTATTCTTTGCAGGGTTGTCGCGCCGCACATGATTGTGTAATCTAATCTCTTTACCCTATTACACCTACCAATAGTCACGTTATTTTGATTCGTTCGTTAAACTCTGTGATTGATTATTATAAAGTGAGTAAAGAACATTGTCTACTTGAAGAACTGCAGATAAATTCCATTTTAGTCTAGAAAAAGTTTTATTTAAATAATAATGAATTTCATTTAAATCTCATATTTTTATTAATACTTTTGTATTATTTAAAGCTGATAATAATAAAATGCACAGTATTGTTTTAAGCTGAGGATTGTCAGAAATGTTGGATGTTACTCCGGGACCGATATGTGAAGGAAACGAAGCTGAGAATTTTGTCTTCTGGAAGCGGAGCTCCAGATATATGCATGTGGGAACACTTTGAGCACTTAAACTTCCTTAAAGATCATATAAACCTAGAAGGTAAAGATATAGTTTACTTTGCATTGCTTTGATTTCTTTATCAGTATATAACTAATGTAATTCCAGCACTAAATCGAATTACTAAAGCAACAATTCGTTTGAAGAAATTGTGTCATCAGAGCGTCCCACAACGGAAAGAGGCTTCGCAAGTCTCGAATAGCTCTATAGATACGTTGCATGAGCAGGTTGAAGTCACGGCGGACTCATTCATGTCTGCATGCACTGGTGGTGCGGAAAGTTGAGAAAGGGGCAGACGCAATAACAACAAATTAATAGAGCAAAAAGTAATGTAAACTATGGATATTTTTAATGCACTTATTAAGACCCCACCCCAGCAATCTACCCCAATCGCAAATCTTCTCCAAAGAGCCCCGACGAGGCATTCATTGAAGCAGATCCTGCACCATTAATACTTTGCGACCGGCCACGCTGGTACGTGCTGAAATTTTAGGACATTTAGCACAAGTCCAGTTGGAGGAATTGGAGAGTGAAAATTTAATTAATTAATTAATTAAAATAATTTAATCCATTATTATAACAGCGTTTTTATTTATCCCAGCTATGCTTAGCTCTAAGTTTCACATTAATTACCGCTGCTTTCACTACATTTTATTTTGCCGCTCAATTGTACCCTCATTGATGAAATACCTCATAAGCGTCTCTCGCAATTGAAAAGCGTTCCTTGAGGCATTGTTGGAACCACTTTTAGCTGATGGTAAGTCGTCGAATTCCTTCCTCCAATCACCAGGTTGAATATTACCGCCTTCATCTTCCCAATCAACATATGTGGGTTTTGACTCTGATGAATCAGACAATTATACTTTAGAAAATGTTGATTTTATTCCGTACAAGTTAAGAGGTCTTACCACTGTTGGGGGACACTCTTAATTGCAGTTCTAAATTATAACTGCTTTTTATGATGATAGTTATTCTATTAATATAATTAGTTACCTGCAGTATTTCGTATTGTAATTTGTAGGCGATTTTTGCGTTCCCACGATAAAATTGCTGACAAGGCAGCTGAGCAGTCTGGGATATTATTTAATGCGACGCGTAACTTTAGATAATGTAGGAATTTGGGGTATGGGAAAATATTTGTGAACGTTCTACAAATAAATTCTAGACAAGATGTAAATGTAAATGTAGTTATGATAATACGAAGTACCTTAGGAAAAATATAAACTTTTGCTTTTAGCATATGTTAGCTTTTTATACATCGTTGTGCAACGCTATCGTTGTGAGTACTACTTTTTCCGCTTTTCTGGGAAACAAGTAGTTGGTGAACGTAACACTCTCCAGCGAGCGACAAGAATGCCAAACGTATTTTCAATAACAACACGTGCTCTTGAAAGCCGATAATTGAAAATAGGTTTGTTACCCGTTAGCGATTTGACTGGATATGGCCGCTGTGCTGTTTTAGTGGAAATGCAGGGTCCCCAATAAAATAGTATGGACATTCAATCGTTGAATTAGGAAGACGAGATGGCACTGGTAATGGTAGTTTATTTCCAAGCAGTTGTTTTCCAAACTCAGAAAATGCTAGTATTCCTATAAAAGCAGAATTAACATAAACAATGCTATGAAGCTGTAAATCTTTACCTCCGTCGCTTTGACTTCCATATGTTCCCACGTCCACAGCTCTGAAGCAATAGTTTGCATCGTAAGCTGCTAGCAAAACAATGCTGAAGTGGCTTTTATAGTTAGAAAAAGAGGACGTTGTATGCTAATGTGTTTTTAGAAAAAAAATTTGAAATCTTTGGGTAGTCCGTCAGATTCGGCTGCGAAACATATACCGTATATAGGCATTCCCAAAGGACATCACACGTTTCAAGAATTATTTCCCTTATAGTTGACTTTCCCACTTTATAGCTGCATGCGAGAAATTGATGAGAAACACATTGCGATAGATAGATATTTATACGGTTAAAAATTCATGCATATTACTAAACGGCATTCAGCTGAAATCTGTGCTCTAAAGGATTTTTTGTGACGTCTTCCTTTATTAAAGTTAGCAATAGATCGTATATTGGTCTCGTCATTGTCGTATGTTTAAAGAATGCTTCTGTATCACATTCTTTAATTCTTTGAAAGCATGTACATATCCATCAACATTTCTGGATAAATTTGCCGTCCTAACCCACCACCGCCTGTTTTGTTTTTGCAGCCCCACGATGGTCAAGTAGCCCACAATTACAAACATCATCATTACATAGGCTTCGTATTTGTCCAATTCAGGTGGAACTATAATGGAAAGCGTTGAGGACGACGTTGGACTAAAGGAAAAAATTCCCTAATATTAGATATGTTCTTGTGTTTTAATTATTTTAAGGAAAAATTCTTTGTGCTCCCTTTTTGTATTTTTTTAGGCATATATCTGGGGATGAACCAAGGAATCATCGAGGGCCGTGGCCTGAACATCCTCCCGCCTCAAAATTGGAAATGCAATATATATATATATATATATATATATATATAATCCCTTTTTTAATAAATTTTTAGTTTTTTTTTTTTTAATTACTTACTGTGTCTTGTTTAAAGAAGTGAAGTATGTCTTTCCTTTTAGTCATTTTCAGCGTGCTGCCATCAGAGAGTGGGCATCGAAAGAATTTTCTCGTCTTTTTTATGTTTCCCCACGGTATATTGTTGATTTCCAACAACTTAATTATGTTGGGAGTTGCCATGATTTGTCCAGCTAGGTTATCTGGAATCCTTGCAGTTGGTAGTTTGAAATTGCATGGTGGATGGTCTCTGAATTGGACTGGCGGAATGATCGGTATATCCATTAATTCAGATAGTGATTTCAGCATAGCCTCTTCAGCCGGTGGATTGCTCCTTTTTGTTGAAGACTTGTTGGTTTTTGTAGTGTTGATAGCACCTGTCGCTTTGCTCTTCTTGTTAGGTTGCGCCTGAGAGCTTGATTGACCCCTGTGGATGTGCTGGGGCGGTACTTTAGTGTGCACTCCAGGGTTGTGATTTTTCTCATTGGTGGGACTCGGCGCGCTGATATGGGGAATGCTTGTTTTTTCTACGGACGTTGTTTCACATAGAATTGGCATACTAGGTGCTGCAGATCATTGTTCTAGAGGGATTCGTAGTTCTCTAATGTTGTTGCTATGCCTTGCCTTTGATTTGAGGCTCTTTGGTGTGGCACGAGCTACTACAGGCAGTCGTGGCTGCGTGTGAACTCGAACATCCGGGCGATGTTCTCTAGCCCTTGACTTGAATTTCAAATTGTCATTTGGCCTGGGTCCCTTTTGTAGCCATTTTACTTCGGTTGAGACTGGCCTAGACTCGAATGGCCTGGATAGCCTTTTTACTGGCACGAGCTCGTGATGTGGAGGTCTGACGATGGCCGACTTGATTTGACGACCCTTTTTTGGTGTCGGAGGTAGTGGGCTGATAGGCCTTATTTTCTTCGGAGGGATCAAGAGTTCCGAAGGAGTAGGTGTAATTCCTACGTCGACAGAATCTAGTGATTCCGAGTTAAAGTTCTTGAGTAATTCCTTCATTTTATGATAAAAAAACAAAAAAAGAAAACTGAAAAAACTGAAATTAAAACTGACCGCACTGATATTCACTTGACAACTTTGAACACTAGAGTGAATTTTGGCGGATTCTGAACTTGTTTATATTCAAATATAACGGCAAGTTTTGAAATTTGGTAATGCCAGAGAGTAGTGGATCTTGGTGGGGATTTTGAAATTATTTTTGAGAGGAGAGATTTTAAAATATTCTTGAGATGTGTACGTTAAAACACATTTGGATATTAGTTTCTTTCATTGGAACGAGAGTACCTATTTTCTATTTAGCTTTTCTTTCTCCTTCTTCCACTTGCGATTTTTATGCAAAGTATGGAGATATTTTGTTGTGTCGCTGGGGAATTAGTATTCTCTTTCATTACTGGTGCAGAGTGAGAAGGTTTTTGACTATAGTGGTGCCATCTAGTACTGAGATTCTTATGATTAATTTCAGCTTACATTGGTGGAGTTGTATTTGAAACTGATTGAGATGGCGATAGTTTTGACGTATTTCTCCTCTTTGTATTAATGGTGGAGAGTGTGCTTAAGGCATTGCGTTTTACTGCTTTACTTGAAGCATTTCTCCAGTTTTTTCTCTGGTACTCCTGATGTTCAAGTCTTTTATGAATTTTGAACAGACAACATTAAAGTAAAGAGTTTGTTTGCATTATTATATCTTACTGGGTTGCACAAATCTTCTCACGTGCATGTATGAGATTTATGGACTAGAGGTGGCACCGGATTGGACATTTTTCCCGCCAGAAAGAGCCACAACCTCTTTTAATTTTTAATGCAGTGCATACGTATTGATGCTTTGGTATCATGTCAAGAACGTCCTGAATTTGACAAGCTTGCGTCTATATGCAAAATTTTTGATAATTTCAATCCAAATTGTGTAAAATTGTGTTGGTTATTACGTAATGGCCGATGAACAACTAGAAGGTTTATGTGAACGATGCAGCTTATGTCATTAAAATAGCAGATGCAACAACATACTACACTTTAAGGCTGGAAATTTATTGTGGCCAGCAACCAGCTGGTCCTTATAAATTGTGAAATAAAGCAAAAGAGGTATATAAATGCATAGAAAGTAATTTAAAGGGCGCTGGTTGGAAGCTAACAACAGATAATTGGCTTATGAGCTATTCTTTAATGAAAGATCTTTTGGATATAAAGACAACATTAATGGGAATCATAAGTAAAAACAAAGGAGTATTGCCGGCAAAAAACCGAGCAATAAAATCAACTATTTTTGCATATCAGAATAAAACTACGATACTATCTTACATACCAAAGAAAAATAAAATAAGTGCGTATTACTCCTGTCAACATTCTATTATACTGGTGATATTATAGATGGTCCAAAATCGCTACGAGAAATTATTGTATTCTATAATAAGATCAAAGGAGGTGTTGATACTAGAGATTAACTTTGTGCCACTTACAATGTATTTTTTTTTCATTCTGAAATTGGCAAGTATAAATCCTCGCATTGTTTTATTATGTACTGAGAATACTCCACTGAAATATATAAAACGTAAACTATTTATAAAGGATCTTGCACTTGGTCTTATTCAAGCTCAAGCTTGTTCCAATTCACGTAACAAATTGAATGTATTGAGCTCACATCTTAAATTAATTAAGGAATTTTCTAGCAAACTATCTCCAGATAAAGAAACACACAAACAAACAAATTAAGTGGAAAAGCAGAGCCGCTATCAAATGTGTAGTTATAAGAGCAATCGCAAAACGAAAACTATTACTACGTGCTTTAGATGTGATAAATATCTATGTAGAAGTCACTTGATCTCGCTTTGCACAATTGTCATGAATCATAGAATTTAACGGTTCAAGTTACCACAAATAGCTGTGATGATATGTATATTGACAACGATTAATTACAAGGCATGTTGATTATGTCTAATCTAATTTTATTAAAAAAAAATTAACTCTATAAAGAAAAAAATATATTATATAATAAATTTTTTTCAATTATTTCAACTATCCAAAAGTACAATTTTGATGAATGCGAGGTCTAAATTAACGAGCTTACATTAATTTCCAGAATCATTGCATTTGATTTGGTTTTTCTTAATTAAAAATAGTACTTTCATTATAAAATAACAAGTGCAAAAGCCAGAATTCGCTTACAACGAGATCTTATTATACAATAGATGAAGGCCCGTATAAAATTTCGTATGGTCACCGATCTATGTAAGTTTGATTTTTGAGGTGGTTTTACGTATATATTTCTAGAACGGTTCGTCAGTTAGAAAAATGATTCTAACCAATTTTATAGGAATTCGTATTCTGAAGAAGCTTTTAGTGCAACAAAAATGTCTAGGACTGATCGTTTACACAGTATATGTAAAATTACTGAATTTTTATATGGCAACATCAAGAAAGGGTTGGCCGATTTAGTCCATTTTTGAAATTTTATTTCTTATTATTATATTGTATATATTATTATATTATTATTAGAAAGAACTTGAACCAAATTTCAGCTCTCATTATTACTTCTGTGCGCTACAAACGGAATGATAAACTAAGTATGCCCTATAGATTTCAGCTAGGGTATAAAAATTGACTACTGAAATGTATTAGTTTTTTTATAGCATAGCAGTTTTGTTGTATTTACTTAAAAATTCTATATTCTGAAGTTTTAATGGATGGCTCCCTGTATACGTATAAGGTCGTGGGTGGATTACACCCAAGGTTAGTACGCACGCAACATATTTTGAAGTTAGTAATGCAGGATTAATCTTTATTTTTTAGTTTCAGTCCAAGTCGCGAAGCTTTATAGCCTAGCTTTATAGCTAGCCCAGTTTATTGAGATGTTTCAAGACTTCTAACAGTATTCAGGTCCAATTGCCGTAAGCACCAGAAGACCTTATCATATCATACTACACTAAGTCCCACGCTTCCGACTGGACTGAATTAGCGGTAACCAGGTCATATTGGCATAAGGACAGTAAGACCCCACCATGGCATTCTAACTCAACTAAGAATATGAGTAGAACAAACGATCAGTTGCTCCCCTCGCATATTACTCCTGTTGTGACTCAGGTACCTTTGCCCCGAGTCACAATCATAATACCGATACATCAATGTATCGTCCAATACAATATACTGATGTACCATTAATTGACCCTGAAAAAAACATTTCAATTTAAATTTCATTCAAAATCTCATTCAAAATTTAAAATGCATTTAGAAATGCTTTCCCATATTATAACAAAATGCAATTTAGCATAAATTGTACTTTTGTGGACTGTTAGGATGGACGTTTTAACAGTCCGAAATATCGTCCTTGAAACCTGTGAGGTTATATGGGAGGAATTGAGCGGTATTTATATAGCAAAGCCTAATGAAGCCGAATGGCGATTTATTACCGAAAAGTTCTTAAAGTTGCGTGGAATACCAAACTGTGTGAGAGCAACTATATGAAAAAAGAATGAAGAGAAACGGAGCTGAGGGAGTGAAGTTATGAAGAAAAGAGTGGAGCAATCTCTGGATTTTATATGTAAATGTTTCGTTTTCCTTTTCCCCTTAAAGAGTGTCCTATTAGCACGAAGAAAATTGTGAAAAAAGACAGACATGCCAAGGATTAATATGGCCATCATAAAATGTAATAAATAATTCAAGAAAGTCTCGAGAGGTGACATCAGTTAGCAAAAATATGGGTTCAGCAATACGAAAATACCGGTTTTTGGCGCCAAATCGACCGTAATATGGGGTTGAGAGAAAAGTAACTAATTTTCTGTTATGTACACGCCGATACCTTTCCAAAAAGTACCCGCATGCCTGGGTACGGGAGAAAGTAAAAATCGCGATTTTTTTATGCGCTTACCCCGTGAAAAATGGTCCAATTTGAAAATTGTTGTGGGAGTTGCCGTGTTTGAATTGGCATAGAATCTGAAGAAAGGCGTCAAATGCCTTCGGACAAAATGTTAGAAACAGAAGAGATATGTCGGCTTCTGGTTTTGTAGGTTTTACGTCCGTAAATTTTCAGAGCTCGCCGGTAGATAGCTTTCTGAAATTTGATTCATCTTTTATTCGTATAAAAAAGTTTCTAAATGAAATTTTTAGGCGGAAATTCTGACCGTCGAAAATTAATTTTGGAAATGCAACACGTGGGAAATAGGCTAAAAATATCAGAAAAAAATAACACATAATAATCAAAAAGAAATTTGACAAAGTCGGACTATATTTAGCCGAGCTATGCGGTGGGAATGAAATTGTACACTTGCACGGGGATATAATTTAAAAAATGTCTTTCAACGAAGTTTTCCTGATTGGAAGAAAATACACCGCCCGATAGTACTCGCCGAGACCTTTCATTTGATATGCAACATGCTGTATAAGAAGTACACCCCGCCGGGGGTACCAACCTTGCACCATAAAGTACCCCGGGACGAAACTCATAATAGACTCAAAAAATCAGAAAGAAAAACACAATGAATTTCTCAAAAGGAATTTTTAAAACGGCTGGAATTTAGCCGAGATAAAAGGCGTTAACTTGAGTAGCACACATACATATGCATGCAGGTAATTAGATTGGATCTAATTTAGCGTACCATGTAATGTTATTTTATTAATTTCTTGTATTGCAGGAAACGCGAATACTAACGGCGGAAAGATGCTTGGGAATGGGGTGCCCAAGAAACCATTTTTTTATATAGTAGTAACCGTAAAGTTTCCATTACCAAATTATATAACTTGAGTTATATAGACTGGTACTCGAAACGTCTTTGTAACCACTATAAACCCCTTATAGAGCTTAAATGGAGGATTATATAAAGGTTACCGTGACTTGATTTAGGTAACGTGATATAACTAAAAGTTTTATAAAATGAGTAACCAATATATTCTGGCTACCTTAATATAACTTCTTATATAACCCTTATATAACCCAAGGTGCTCTCGATTAATTTATTTTGGTCACAGCAGTGGTTGCGGTAATGTTTCGGTTACCTTTATAAACTTTGTTTATAATGGTGATGGTAACATTTCCACAACGCTTGGAATTCTCAGACGGATTACTTTCAGTGATTGAAATGTTAGGGAAATTATTTTCCGTTACCTTTATAAAACAATAATATGCAAATATTTACGAAACCTATCTTGACATAGAATTTCGATTTTTTTTTAATTGTATTTTTATAATGTAAGGGTTTAATATTTTTACATTTTAGAAGTACAATTTTTCGGCATATATGTGGTGAAATTCAGCTGCAATTAAAATTTTACTGTGAATATCATCATAGATACTTCTAAAAAATACAGACCCCTCCAAAAATAAGCAATTTTTAATAATTTTAATTAAATATGACAAAATTTAAAAATTTCTCTTAGGTGATATTAACTCATAAAAACTACATAACATAATTTAGAAATGTTATGTACCTAAAAAGATGTATTTTCTTCATATAAAGATAAAACAGAAGCCATATACATATCTGCAATTTAAAAAATTGGCTTAACCGACATTTTCTTTTTTATCTGCAAGGGACAGATGAAAAAATGGCGGCTTGTACTTAAATGAACAAATAGTCGTTTTATATAAGCTGATCGACCCTTATAAAACTTCTCGAAATATTATATAAACTAAAGGAACTACCATGGTTCGAAAATGGTCCTTATATACCCTTTAGTCATAATATGTAACCTTTGGTAATGTTATATATTTTAAATATAGTCACACTAAACAGACGTTAGTGTTTTTATATACCCTTTGGTTATATTATGTTATATAAATAAAAACAGTTTTATAATGGCTCCATTCGACACTAAAAGTAATTTGTTTTTATAACGATCACCGTAGTTACTAAAGGGCCACCAAAAAATTGTACGGTATTTTATAGTGGGTATATGTATTACCGAAAGTTCCCAATTTTTATTAAAGTCACCTAAATTACTGAAAGTCAAGTTATATAAGGGTAACCACGGATACCACAATAAACACTTATTACCAATAAGTTTATAACGTGGTGATCAAAACAATTATAAAACTTTCTTATATACCTTCTAGTAATGGTTACTCTAAGTTATATAGACCGGTGATTGAAACATTTCCATTACCAACTTATAAAACCTTTAATAACTTAGTTCCACGATAACCATTAGTAACCTAAAAAACTCTAATATAACTACATCACCAATTGGTAATATTATAAAACTCTTATATAACCACTGAAAATCTTATATAACCGAGTAACCATTATATACCCCTAATAAAACTACCCATCACCTTCAGTCACCAAAAATTGGAAAAATTGTTACTTGGGTGTGGCAGCCCTTAGTGGGGTATAGACAATATTCAGGGGAATTATATGGGGCTGGCGGAAGAGCAAATCGTAATTTTTTCTGTGTTTGTTCAGGTAAATCACCCCTCTTCTCTCCGAAAAAATTTTTTCTCACCGTAAATGATGAGAGCTCAATGGCCGCATATATGAGGCGTATAAATATTGAAGGGTTGGAGGGAAAATGTGTGAGGAAAAATTAAAAAAGAATGCATTTTAGCTCCCGTGCGATAAATGCACTTGCTACGCTTGCAGGAACTTCGATATTCCAATTTTTTTTTCACATTTATAAAACCCATTTGTGCAGGTAACTTTTAGCGGTCTGATATGTTGAAATAGAATAATTTGTAATACATAGTACAATTGTAGGTGGAAAAACAAAATTCAGTTTTGCTGGGAAACGTGACGGAAAAGTGGAGGAGTATAGAGTATATCTGCGTGGTACCGAGTGGCAACTGATAGAGGAATAGGGGAAATTTTTAGGAGAAATATCAGGGGGAAAGGACAAACGGTTTTTTTACAGTTTTTGTTCAGAGAAATTCTCCCCTTCCCCCAAAGAAATTCCTCATCCCCGGATAAGATGAACCTTAAGCAGGCGCATATAGGGCATAAAATATATTTTACGGGTGGGAGGGGAAATTTTTGCAAAAAAATTAAGAAAAGAAGGAATTTACCACGCTAAAATAAATGCTCTTGCTGCGCTGCCAGGAATTTCGAAATTTCATTTTTGTTTCGATTACGCAAGCCATTATCTTAGGTAAGTTGTAGCGGTCCGTTATGTTGGAATTGAATAATATGTAATAGTATAATCTTGCGCTGAAAATACCTCGATTTTTTCCACAAATCTCAAGTTTAGTGCTTCGAATTTTCGAAATTCGAAAATCAGTCACCGTACATATGTATTAGTGTGCGAATTTCATTGAAATCGGTTCATAATCAAGGCAGTACTGAGCATATCAATATTTTGGTACCTTACCACTTTGGCACCTCCCACACCCTTTCATAAAAATCAATAAAAATTAATATCGGCTAGTAGCATTCAAAAAGTTGCATTCGCATTTAGCGTTTGATATCGAAAGATCAATTTTACAAAAATACACGTGTTACCGAGTTATGTCCATTCGAAAATTTGGTGATCTAATTCTAAACTTATAATAGAAAACAGTGTAGTTCTTACGAAATTAGTATGCGCATCGAAAGATCTTAACGTCACACATATGCTCACGTTTTTTCAAAAATTATAAAATATGCTACGCCCCCTGCGTGGGGTCAAAGTTTAAATGAGTAAATTTTATATATACCGAATTTGATAAAAAAGTGTTTTTCCGAAATTACCCCTTCCATTTTCGAAAATAGCTTTAGGGAATAGACAACTAAGTTTCCAATGTAATAAGCCTATATAAATGTCTCTATAATTTACAGATGGGATAGAGTACTGGAACTATTCGTCAAATGAAATGTTCCCGCATTACTTCGTTGCTGATGCAGCATTTCCGTTAACGAAAAATTTAATGCGTCCATATCCTGGAAGAAAACTTGCGGACTGATGAGGAAGTATTCAATGACAATCAGCTAGAAAAAAGAATAGAAATTACTTTCGGACTTATGTGTATGCGTTGCAGGATATTACTGAATAAAATTCATTCAAACCCAAAAAATGTAGACAAAATTGTTAAGGCTGTTGTTGTCTAACACAATTTTGTTAAACTTAACGACGAGCCATATTGTCCAGAGATCTATGTGGATCATTATGACGGAGTTCAGTTTGTTGAAGGTCTTTGGAGGAGAGAGGAGAGTTCACTGCCGTGTCTTCGGATGTCAACTGGCTTTAATACGGCTTCGAGATATTTTAAAAGATTGTTTATTTGAGCATCATAATTAAGTTTTTTTACTGAAAATAAATAATAAATTTCTTTAGGAAACAATTCTTATTTTTATTTTTATCAAAACTATCCACTTCTTTGCGACATCATCAAATACGTAAGCAAACAGAGTTTTCTTTCAATTAAAGGCTTGCGCATTTAATTTCTGAAAAATAATATTGTCTTTTTCTGACATATCGTTATGTAAACGAAAATTCAAACTGGAGACGTCGGAAGAGGAATGAAAAAAAGGTTTTTGGTGCGTACATAAATAAATAACACTAATTTCTTCTTAAATGTATATTTATTGCAGAAAAGCATGAACATTTATTTTCGAGCGTGTAACTTAATTCTCTCCTTAACGAGATTTAAAATATCCTGCTGAAGATCGAGGAGTTCTGCGAACGGAAGTTCAGCCTCGTCGACAAGCATTGCCACGCTTTGAAAAAAAGTTTCAAGTTGCGATTTTTGGCGCACTTTACTCTGGACTTCCTCGACTATACCACTTCTTTGTTGGAGCTTTTCCGTATGAATCAGACATACTGGGCGACTGTCGGAGCGAGGAATTTCTACTTGCGCTTCCACAGTAGACGACAACGTTTGACTTTCCTCGTCGTCAAAGCCTATTTAAAATAAATCATAATCGTTTTCTTCCATATTTCCTGCATTATCTTCTTGAAAATTAGTTGATGTTCTAGAAATTAAATTTAATTAATTATTATAAATATTATACTTATACAATCCTTTAAAAACACTAGATAGTAGTAATATTTCCACGTCAATATAGAACTACCAGACGCCTTATTCCGTTTGGCTTCCTCATTATTAAAGCAATCTCTTAATGATTTCCACTTCCGCTTCGCTTCAGGGAATTTAAAAATGCTAAATATAATATACAATTAAAAAGAAAATTATGCAAAAATATTAAATAAACTAAACTAAAACGTGAGAACTATAATTTTACCTTTAATCCCCAACATTTTCGACAGCTCCTGCCACTTCTAATCTTTTGTTTTCATGCATGTATATTCCTTCAATTTTTTATTATGCATAAATGTATGTATTTTCATGAAGTTTATAATTTTTTCTTCCACATTAATTTTTTCCCGAATTATTACTATTAATATAAAATACTTCTCACCGGTAAACAACTTTCGCACTGAGAAATAAAACTTCGACTAATTACAAATCTACCGCCATTTAAAGAAAACTTGTAATTTCATCTTCCTCAATGTTGGTAGTACCGGGGCCACGGGCCACACAATTTCAGATTTGATCAAACTTGGCCACGGCCACAGCACAGCGTGACTGGTGGCCTGTGGCCGCAAATGTAACTTTCGTAATACATTTCCTTTGGTTCAGAGGGGTACATGTACATGCACTGGCCTATGCCTTGTGGTCGTGAATGTATTTTGGTCCTGACATTTGAACCACAGCCGTCGTTGCAGAGCGTATGTTTTCTGGAATTAATTTATAAAATCATCAGCCATTTCATACGCGAGTTTTTCTTCGTCCTTTCTAGCTTTGTCCCGCATTTCAGCTCACAAGGTGTTAGTGCTGAAGGCACCCTAGTGGATATTTATCCCAATTCTGATTTTGTTAGTGGCAAAAATTTGATTTCAATTAAAAAAAAAAGAAAACCAGCTCAATTTAAAACAAAAATAATTAGAAAACCTCCCCAAGAAAAAAAAAACACATCTCTGTCAGTTCCAAAATCAAATCCACAATCGAGATTGGTTTGGTTGTTTTTATTTGATTCATTCGTTCATTTCTCATACTACTATATACTATTCTTTCGAAATAATTTTATTTCTCAAGAGAGGCGGTCGGATAATTCACATTAGTTTGGAAGTACTTGTTGACCTCCCGGGTGGAGGTAAATATAGTGCAATTAGCAAGTGCGCCACTTTTGGTATGCAGAACTGGCGCTGTGGGATGAACCAAGCATAAAGTTAAGGTGCCTTGAATGTCTTCTTTAATTTAGTATACTTTTAGGAGACGTTGCCGAACACCATTGGTGAATGGATGCTTTTTACTGTATTTTAGGGATGGTAGATACCGATATGATATTTGATATATAGATATTTGTCCCCTCACGATACAGCTAATTCGTATTCATATTTTTATACTTTAAATATTGGTACATCGATATTTTACTAGCTGTATTGCTTAGAAAGACACTCCCTCCAGGTCCAGAACAGTATTTGGCGGCCCTGAGTATCTTTTCCTGTGTTCTGCCTTCTGTCTGACTAACCAACTAGCAGAAACCAGCCAGGCAGCACACACAATTTGCTTTGTCATGAGGTGAAGATGGGCACGGAGAAAACTAGCAATAGCATGCTTTGCATAACACTATGAGAGTATATTGTGAAGTATAATGAAAAGACTGATTAAATATGAATTGTAATCTGTGTGCTAGCTGATTGCTTCAAGCCTGCGTTACAATGTGACGCTGTCGCGAGACACGGTCACGAATTATGTTGCTGACGGGGACGCAGTGACTTGCTTTTCCTGTTCCAATGGTGATACTCTAGCAGGTATTAATTTTTCTATCTATCATTAAATTGGGAATAATTAAATTAACAAGTAATTAAATACTATTTAAAAGTTTCATAATTTCAATTTCCCGGAAAAATTAATTGCCTAAATTCAAGCTGTCAAGTGTTGAGCTTTTCAAGTTGAAATATGTTCAACTGTAAGCAACGCGACAGGTGTCAGCAATATCCATAGCAGCACATTGTACACGTGCTTTGTGATTTTTTATACATTTTAACTTTGGATAGGTTTAACGACCGCGTCTTCATGTGGTATCATTAACATATTATATCAATTACTGCTACAATACTAATTATAGGTTAACCGCACGGGCACCGCAATACATTAAAGGGCGAAAGGCGAGGTAATAGTATTTATCCATATAAAACCAAATATCGACAATACTAAGGATATCTATATTTTGAACAAAAAAAAATGAAAATATCGGCGTATAGATATTCTTCCAAGTATTGGCCAAATGCAAAATGCATCATATGGATGAAACATTCCTCATGTTTGTGCATTTTTTGATAAACTTATTTTTCAAAATGAAGAAATGCCAATCATCAATCTTTTCTTAAATAAATTCTAAAGTACCTACTCTGTAGATTAACACGGAAAAAAACTCAGTAGCTCATAATACAATAAATACTGTATATTCATTATAGGAAAATATCTAATGTTTTATAGGAATACGCGCTATAGTTTCCACGCGACGTCAACAAAAGTTTAGCTAACGCTCCTATAAATTAATGAAAAATTTGTTGCAATTCTAAAAAGGCGAGTTCACTACCTATGTAGGAAGATGCCTTATATATATAGGATATTTTACCATGCATATTTAAAGCCATATATACAGTAAAAACCCTACTAAGTTATGGCTCATACTTCTAAACTTATGGGTAAAAATCTAGGTACATGAAAAAACAAGTTGTAGCGTGTGTACCCTAATACATACAACTAAATGGTAAAAGGCACTGCACTGCAAATACATATTTCCGAATCACTGAGTGATTACGCATTTTCATTTCCTGGGATAGCGAAAACATTTGAGTTTATTTTCTCTGTGTGAACACTGGTGTTAGGTAGGCCGCTCATCCAAGGCCTAAGTGACATACGCACTTGCGTTGCAGTGCTGCCCTCTCTGATGGCTTTCAAAGAAGCTTTATTCACTTCGTAAAATTCTTTGAATACAATATCTACATATATAGCATTACAACTGTAATCCTGTATACATTGTGCGCGAACAACTTGACTCATATTAATAGGAGTAAGCGCAAAAGTTGTAGCAAAATCAGAACAGGCAGAGTCAATACAATTGAAAACATATAACTCATAAAGTGAATCACCAATTCGCTACAGTGATTTACTTTATGTATTTTGCGTCTTCTGTTATTGTATTTATCCATGTGTTTTGATTTTTGCTAAAAATATTGTGATCATTCCTATGTATATAAGGTTATATATGGACAACGTAGGCTTCAGTGGCCTTGGTATTTAGCTCCAGCTTCCAGGCTCACAGACGTGTATTATATAGTTGTGTGAGTTTACATTCTGTACAGTTATGTACAGTTGAGTTTAGCTTCTTAAAGTGAATAGTTTAGTCAGTGATTCAGTGCGTAATTTTTGTGAATTTACATTGTTTTTAATTTTTTAATGGTGTACAGAAAATAATTAATGAATTACATTAAAGAACAATTGGAAGCAATGGACTGCAGTCAATATTTGGAAAAATTTCTTGGTAAGTCATAACCTTAAACTGTTTATTTTTAATTTGCATTTTAAAAGCTTCATTACTTAATACTTAATATAAATTAACATGTAAAAAGCTACGGAATGTGATTTTGATTATTGTGTTTAAAAATTTTAAACCAGCTTAATAGTGAAGTAAATATACAGCATATCCGAAATTTAACTTTTCAACTTTTATTCCATATAAAAAGTTAACAGGAGGTGTAAAAATACTGCGGTTGTGCCATTTTACAGAGATAATTTTAAGCTCTGTGTTTTCAGATCATGATGATCATAATGAATCGATATTAAAAGGCATAGTGTGCTGAGTGGTGTTTTATTCAAACTATATCTGAACTGCATCATATACCTACCAGTATAATATCTATCTCCGTTGTGAGAAAAAAATAACAAATAAGAGACGCTTTTATTTTTATTTTTATTTTCTTCTTATAAAGTCTGGAGTCTTGTTTATCAAGCTCCTTGTGAAACATATTGCGTTCTGAATAAAATTCGGGCCTTATATTTTTTCTGCGAATTATATAATCAGATTTATAGATACAAGAATTGATATTAATAAACATAGAATCCAGAGGTATAATAAATTCAATTTAGATTTATGAGGTGCAATTTGGCTCTTATATAAAAAATTTTGTATTTTGAAATCGACGTTCTTCTTTCTGCATAAAACCTGCGCCTCTTTAGCACCTGAAATGCATCATAACATACCCTGGTAAACTCCAACTCGAAGATTCCATTTGATACATAATACAAGTATCTATCCCACGTGAATTTCACGTAATTATTCCAACTCAAATTATACAGTTACTCCCTAAGACAACGATATAGGAAGTTTTTACTCATTTTCAACGTAAAGTTTTATGTATATATATTCATATTTTTTGCTGAGTTGAGTTACAGTTGTCCGTTTGACGGTAAAAAACTTGTCAAAACTTGGTATTTAGAAATACTTCATAAGCTTATCATTAAAATGGGCCACCTCTGGTATTTCAACAACTCTAGTATGTCAACTTTTATATTGGATATAAGGTGAAACAATAAATTTCGGTACATTTTAAGCAAATTTTGTATAAAAGCAAGACGTCATAAATTAGTTAACGTAAAAATATTAAATTACGTAAAGTTAAAAAATTTATAATAATAACACTCATGTGAGTTATTTTTCAAACAAACTATACTGCATATTTTGAAGAGTTTGTTGAATATTTGCGATTTTTAAAAAACTGTAACTGCAGTCAAACAAAGGAAAATCGCTCAAAATTATACATAGCTGTATGTCACAGCTGACTTGTTTTCTCCACCCTAAAATTTTTTCCAAAAATAATGGTTTTGTTTTTTTCCATACCTATATTTAGAAGAAGAATTCGATGTTGATTCCTTCAATAATCTCGACCTTGAGATTTTGAAAGTGATAATTCCAAAAGTTGGACCCAGATTGACATTTTGGTTTAAATACAAAAAGCTATTTGGTCATGAAGAGGTTAGTGTGGGAATTAAATTATTATACTTATACTTCAAAAAATAAATTTATTCGGAAAAAAATTTAAGCGATTTCAAGGATTAATTCATTAATTTGTCATACTCTTTGTAAACATATCCACTATATTTTTAATTCCTTTAAAGGTATCTTATAAGTCGATACATTTGAACGAATTGTTATGTCATTACCCTGCTCACATGTTCGCAACATATAAAATCGTTCAGCGATATTTGAAAGTCATTTTAAATGGAAAAGTTTACGAGTTTAATGACTAATAGTGGATTAATCGAGTCCTGAGATTATTAAACTTTTTTTCATAAACATATTTTTTTAAGACACTTTCAACTATTACAACTGTCAGTGAGCCGTTATCATCACATGATTCCATTTTCTTAAATTCTGCTGATGCCACTTCGGACCTTTCAAACGAAAGAAGCATTCTTATTGGTGATGACACATTGGTTAATAACATAGAAAAGGTAGAATGGTCTAGATTGTAGAAATTAATAATTTAATTACTCTTTCCTAATAGATATTTTCACCAAATATTGTTTGCCTTAATAATTCTACATCATTCTCATCGAATATAGTAAATGATTTTAATAAAAATGTCAGAGAATATTTGAAGTGTGCCAATGGTGAAATAGTACTTAATACGTACAAGAACCTACAAAAATTAGGTAGCAGAGAGAGAGGACTTTTGGCGATAGTAGTTGTACACAAAGAGTTTGATTCCTGCAAGGGTTCCGGCCGCCACTTTAAAATTAGCAAGGACCGTTTCCTCGTTCTAGTTGAGCAAATTATTGAAATATTCCCTTCAGAGAATCAATCAGTATATTTTATTCCTTACAATCCCACAACTAAAGCTCACGCTTCAGGAAAGCTATGGGAAATTTACAATAGATTAAAGAAAAACTAAAAAGCCAGTGATATTTCGACTACGAAAGAAGACAATTTTATTGTTAGCTCTCCTGTAGAGGAATTGATTGGGATGCTAAAATTTTTGGAGAGTAATATAGAACCCCGACAAAAAGTGGAACAGTATTGGAAAGAGAGTTGTGATCACAGAATGTCCAGGCTTAAATCAGATAACGACCAAAACATTTATGGTTACCTTCACAAATATCCAGCTCTATGTGCTGATTTTGGTTGTTATTTACATACACAAGATTTCGATCAGCTACACCCAAATGCAATCAACAAAATGTTTGAAAAGTGGCCCAAGATAAATGGAAAGCTTTTAGAGCTTAGTAAAGAGAAGAATATAAAAGACATTAAAAGCTTATTGCAGTTTGAAACAGATATTACAGGATTTTTGATTTTACCGTATCTATTAGCTACTACAGCATACGGAAGGAAACGAACAAGCATCGGACAACGTATTAAATATACACGGGAAGAAATCTTGAATTCCTTTATGTTTCTAATTAAAGTGAGTGTTAATTATTAAACCTAGAACGTAGTATTTATCATTTTGTAAGATATATTTGGCTGCTATGCTATTTATTGCATATTTTATATTTTATGACTTTTACTACAATGCCATTTTAAGAAATTTCCATTAATGCTTACATATATATATGTGTATTTCATACTCGCAGGATGCTAATTTTGTTAAAGAAAAAATCTGCGATTTGAGAAAGCGGTATTCCGAGAAAAGAATCACTCTACAACCAATGGTTGTTTTAGTAGGAGAATCGCTGCGTAAGTATAATTTGCACTTTATTTTTGAAACATTCGCGTATGCTTTATTTTCAATTTTTTTTCACTAGCACTCTTTCTATTTTAATTATCTGCAAAGCTGACTATGTACATTGGTTTACAATATTTACTCCTACTTTTAATTAAAAAACAATAAAGCTTTTCCATGAACAGATTTTTTTTTTGCAAAACAAATAAATTATTATTATAGTTTGTAGTTTACAAAAATTATTTTTCATGTTTTAGATGACATTAAGATGTGCTATGTCATTTGCGAAGATATGACATACATATCTCATAAAGGATTCGCCAACAGTCGCAGTCGACATCTGCTTTAAATTATTTCAAGCATTGAATGCTAAGTATCCGGAACTTTGTGAAGCTATTTGGATTTTTCTTCAAAAGGCAGTATATAACATAAGTACACAATACGATAAGAACTTTGTCGCCGTAAATTCTTTAATTTCAGATGTAAAAAATTTTTCGTAAGATTTGCTCAATGTACAAGTCAATATAAATATATATGTAAAATAACTGTATAAAAGAACAGGCAAAAATTTTTGAATTTATGTATGCATATTTAATAAGTTTTAGTTTTTTTGAAAAAAATTTATAAAATTTAATAAATTAAAATGAAATGCTTTAAATGTGGGAAATTTTTGTCAACCCCAAAAATGTATATGAAACATTTGAACGTATATCACAAGCTAGAAGCCACTGTTTTTTGTAAACATTGCCCCGAAATGCGTCAATTCGGAAGTAGAAATTCATTTATGCGACATATTCAAAAGCATTTTGTATCTGAAACTCCAGAAATTTCAGGCTCTATCTGCTTCGATGAAAGTAGTGAAACGGCTTGCTCAGCAAAGTTTTAAAATATACCTTTAGTGTTAAAAGAAACGGAAGAAAATCAAAACCTTTTGCAAGAAATAGAATTTTATAAGCAAATACTGAATGAAGCAAATTTGAAGTTGATTACTCAATTGTATGGCAGGAAACAAATTTGTGAAAAGTTAATTCAATATATATTAGACGCGCTAAGAGAATATATTACGGGACAATCTTTACAGACAGCATTATCATTAATAGACAAATTCTCAAAGTCTGGCGAACCAGATGTTTCTTCCATAGTTACTAAGATGATTGGAGAATCATTTGTTGATATATCTACAAAACAAAGAAGGCATTTAATTCTAAAGGAAAACTCTCTTGTTTTACCTTGTAATTCTTTTACTATTGGAGAACGGTTGGATGCTGTACGGGTTGACGGTGATCTCGTAATAAAGTCTGTTCCGATAAAAGGTCATATGATTCCTATCAAGAATACCTTAAAACAATTTTTCGCAATGCCAGGTGTCTTGCAAGAATCTGTAAATTATATAAGTTCAGTAAAATCTTCTGAAGATTCAGTATCAAGTATAATTCAGACAGATTTTTGAAAAAAAAAAGTCAGACTTATTTCTAATGCCAACTCAATAGCCTTACCATATATACTTTACTTTGACGAATTCGAAGTTAATAACCCTCTAGGCTCTAGATCCGGTTTGCAGAATTTAGGAGCTGTTTATATCTCCCTCCCATGCTTGCCGCCTTCTGTTCGATCTAAACTTGCAAATATTTTCTTCGTTATGATTTTGAACAGTTTGGACAAACGAGCATTTGGGGACGCAGTTTTTCAAAAACTTGTTGATCAAATTATAGAGTTAGAGGAAACAGGAATTGAAGTTAATGAGGAGAAAATACATTTTATTTTAACGGTATGTGTGGGAGATAATAAAGATCTTAACTTTTTACTTGGGTTCACTGAATGTTTCCGTGCTAACTTTTTTTGTAGATTTTGCAAAATGCACAGAAATCAAACTCAAATAAATCCTGAGTTGAACGAAACTTTGCTAAGAACCAAAATAACTTACGAAGATGATTTAGAAAAGAACAACATATCTCTTACGGGAATTCGTTCTGTTTGTATATTTAATCAGTTAAGAAGTTTTCATGTCACGGAAAACTTCTCAGTAGATATTATGCATGACTTACTGGAAGGAATTTGTAATTTTGATATCGCGCTGATATTGAAAAATTTTATTAATGAAGAGAAGCTGTTTTCTTTGAAGGCTTTCAATGAACGTATCAATGTATTTGATTTTGGGAGCTACGAACATATCAATAAGCCGCAAGAAGTTTTAGAAGACCATTTAAAATTAAATAAATTAAAGTATTCAGCATCAGAGACCTTATGGCTTATGAAATTTCTTGGTGTCTTGATAGGTGATTGGATCCCAGTGGACCACAAATCTTGGCAATTATTTTTCTTACTAGGAAACATATTAAATGTGGCTTTGTTTGATATCATATCAGAACAGGACATAAGTAGAATGCAGTTTCTTATTAATGAACATCATAAACTTTACATTGAGTTATTTCAAAGGCCTCTCAGGCCTAAGCATCATCTGGTGCTACACTATCCTGCTATTATGAGAAAGGTTGGGCCATTAAAGCAACTGTGGTCTATGCGGTTTGAGGGAAAGCATAAAATTCTCAAAACTATAGCTAACTCAACAACATCTCGCAAAAATATTTGTTTTACGATAGCAAATAGGTTCATACTAAGTGAAGCTAAAATAAAAGGAAATCAGAGAGGGTTTTCATCTGTTTGTACGTTCGGAAGAGAAATATCTTTTATTAGTCCTGCGGTAATAGCCTTAAAACAGGATAATAAACATGTCCGATATTGCAATTGGGTTGAATATAAGGGGGTAAAGTATAAGATCGGTGCTGTTATAAATATTGGGGAGCAAGATGAATATCCCAAATTTGGCATCATTGAGTGCTTCGAAATGTATTCGAATGAAGAAAATTATATTGTCGTTTGACTACTTTAAACATTGTACTATGATCCACACAGAATGTGTTACTGTGTTGAAAAGACTCAAATTTATGAGAAGATAAAGCTTATGTATCACTACAGATATACATTAATTTCTTTAAATTCAAATTTATGGGTTGTATAACATTCATTACGACACAGATTTGTATAACAAATTGCCGAAATTTATCTACAAAATTTACAACATGCTTAGGAGTATATGGCTCAAAGCTTTTTATAAAAGAGATAATTTAGGAAAATAACAAAATAAATATATTGAATATTACCTGAAAAACAATTCGGTTTCAAACTCTGTATTTTGAACAAAATGTGCATAAAACTTATAGTTACAGTAAAGTGTTTCTAATATTGTTAATTTTAAAGAAATAATATTGCTAGAATTTTTAAAAATACTGTTAACATCCAAATTTAAAATTTTAAACAATTTTTTTTTTTGCAAAATTTAATAATTTAACGGATGGTAAAAAAGGAAGTGTTTCGTATACAGTCCCAAGACTTTGTATTGTATTAGTTTCAAATTCGTCAAAGTAAATGTTAATAGGAAAAACTGAATAGCTTCTGTCGAATGAGCTGCATTTGTCTTTCCTAATGCTGACTTTCACTGGAATGTATTTCAATTGCCGCTAACTTCTATTTTTTCAATTCGTTCAGCAATTATTATAATGTTACAAAAGTATTATTTTCTTCCAACTTTCCATTGTCGGTTGATAAATTTGACATACTAGAGAGCAAACAATTTTAAAAAAATCCGATGTATTTACAGAGTTCAAATAATTTAATTTCTCTAATTCATTAAAATAATCAAAACCATTGCAAGTTCAGAGCTTTGGTACTTGTAAAAAATTTGGATTAGAATAAAGTTCAGTAACCGTTTCTATATGTATACAGTACACTTATTGTTTATAATTACAAAATGAAATGTTATTATCAAGAGCAGTGTTATTCGGTTTATCATTCTTGTAATCATCACTTAAAAGCTCCTGTTTACATTGGTTAGCTTTACTTTCCGATTAGTTACAAACTTTCGGATATTTAATATTAATGTTTCTTGAAATAGGCATGAGCATGTTCAAAATGTTTTTAAACAAACAAATTTTAAAAATAATCGGTTTTTCAAAACAAATTAATATGAGCTATTAATTTAGATCACATTTCAAGCCTGTTTACATTTAAAACCTGTACAGTTAAGTTAATTTAAGCCTACTTTTCAATTAGTAATTTAATTAATTACATAATTTATGAATAAAATATAAAACGAACATTTTAGTTTTATTTGAAATCTCTGTAAAAATTACCAGCCGTACACTGGTTGCAATTGCTGAATTTCTCGAGCATTTTCTATGAATTCTTTCAATGAGGATTTCCACATTGAAGAAAAATTCATATGAAATGCATGGGATATTCTGCAATTCAGCACCTGTGTGCGGTATGAATTATTCTCCTTTCAGGATTTTTGTTTCTTTTCCTATTAATTATTGGAAAGAGTACCATAAAATACAGGAGCAAGCATGATTTAAGTGATGGAATATGGCTCTATTTTGAAGCATAACTGACAGTTTTGATAAGAAGGATTCTTATGTTTTTAGGAAAAGCACCTATTTTAGTAGCACAATTTACTAAATATTGAGCCGCAGAGACTTAAAAGAAATTTTGGAGGCTATTTATATAGCTCTCAAAACAAAGTGTTTCAAGGCAAAACGTATAAATATTATTGAGTTGGACATGTTCATGGCGTTCACCGCTATAATTGTTGCATGCTATGCTCTCTAAATTAGCATACAATACTATACTGTTTAGCGACACGCATTAATAAAGTATTGCTTTATTCGCCATAATATTAAATATTGCTTCTAGTGCAATACATATGGGTTCTGTATAAGAGCTACAATTACCGCACACAGAGCAATAAATCTTTGGATATTGTACTACAATTCTTTCACTATAAATTTCGACTATAGAAACTGCGTTACCATGAAGACTCAGTAAAATGTGTACTATGTACTGTACTATGTACTGTAGCAGTAGATGTAAAAGATCGCCTGTTCATCAATTGATAAATTTATCCATCAATTAATGAAATTGTTCATTAACTTGACATAATAAAATAATAAAAATTAATGAAATAAATGATGAACTTTCATCATTTGCACAGAATTGTTAATGGGTCGGATCAGTTTTTCTCTAAAATATTCCCGTTACTTTTATTCTTCGATATTATTCTTTGTGTGATCTTGAATTAAGTTTGTTAGAATTTGTTTCGTTGTGCCTCTCGTTATGAATGCATCATTTGTGCAAACTTCTTGAGTTTTAATTATAAATTGATAAAATATCAACTGTGAATTCGTGTTAAATGTGGATAAAATTGAGGAAATATAAGCTGTGAAAAGTGTGGATAAAATAGTTATATTCTGGTAAGTAAGTGGCAGGTGAATAAAATTAGAAATTTATATCGTACATAATGTGAAATATTTTTATTCGTAATGTATTGCTTCGTCTGCCGCGAAAGGTTTTGTGATATAGATAAACTAATTCATCATCTCAAAAGAGTCCATGAGTTATCAGCTCAGGATAGTTTCCGTTGTTTTAATTGTTATCAGCTTTTATATTTCAAGTTATCAAAAACATATTTTAAACATACATAAAAATACTCAACTTGAAAATACTGAACATAACGCATTAAATTATTCTAGTAATAAATCAAAAGATATCAAAAGCTTAGTTTATGACTCTGTTATTTCTTCTTCTACAGTTAGCTCTAAAAATTTTAATGTTGAAGATAATATCGAAGTGCAGGAAATAGTTGTTGACAAACATATCCACAATTTGGATGAATTTATTGAAAATTTGTTGGAAAATTCATTGAAATTTTTGGTCGTTCTTCACACAAGAAATAGTTTTTCCCTTAAAGACGTATATGAAATTAAAGATAATGTGATGAATTTATTAAATGAGCCATTACATGAAATTTTTCAAATATATGGCACTATTGATTGGTGCTGGTAATATTAAACTCAAAGACAATATGCTGAGTCTTATATCTAGGTGGTTTTGGATGAAGAAACTGATCACGCGTTTCATAAAGGGCGATTCGTTTACAAAGAAAACATTTCAAAAATGGTAGCATTGCATCTATCTTACCAATTTAAACAAATTTTCGAAAAAGGTAATTTAATTATACTTTTTGTACAAGGAGATCTGTGGAAAAGAAATCTGAACTTTATCCTGACAAATTAGTTATTCCATATTTTATTTATTCAGATGATTTTGAAATAAATAACGCATAAGGATCGCATTCTGATTCCCATTCAATATGTAATTTTTATATTTTATTTCCATGTTTGCCTAATGGTGAAACAAAATTAAGTAATGTTCGTAGCTGCTGTAATTAAATCACAGGATGTTAAAAAATTTGGCAACGATATATGTTTAAAAAGCTTAATTTACGAAATGATTTACCTCGAAAGAGAAGGAATAGATATTGAAACTACAAATAAGGTCTATCATGTTCATTTCATAATAGGTCTTGTTTTAGGGGATAATTTGGCTCTCAGTTCTGTTCTTAATTTTAGTAATTCTTTTAATGGGAAATTTTGCAGATTTTGCAAAGCAGATAAATCTTCATATAAAATAATGTGTAAGGAAAATGTGAGTTTAATGAGATCATATGAAAATTATGCCAGAGATATTCTCAAACAGGTATTACCAGCCTTTGCGTTATCAACAGAATTCTATCTTTTCAAGTTATCGATAATCTTTCTGTTGATGCAATGCATGATATTTTAGAAGAAATGTGTCATTATAACACGTGTCATATAATTTTACATTCAGTTCAAAAAAAAATACCTAGCACTCGAGCTTTTAAATAAGCGAAAACAAACTTATGAGTACGGTGAAATAGAAATAGGGAATATATCTCCAGAAATTACATTAACGCACTTAAAAAACATCTAAAAATGTCAGCACGGGAAATGTCAACCTTTGTTATAGATTTTCCAATAATGATTGGAGATCTCATTCCGATAGAAGCTGAAGTTTGGAATTTTCTTTTAATATTAATTGAAATAATTGATTTAATAATGTCATTTGAAATAAGTGATAACTTAATATCAACTTTAACAAATTCAATCGAAGTACACAGCAAGCAATACATTTCTTTAATCAACGACACTTTAAATTTGATAATCTTCTGCATTATCCAATAGTGCTGAAAAATTGTGGTCCTCTCAGAAAGTTTTGAAGTTTTCATTTGAGGCCAAATATAAAATTTTTAAAATATACACTCATGCGATAACTTCACGTAAAAATATTTGTGTAACAGTGGCCAAAAAATTTCAGTTAAATTTCGAAAACTATGTGAATATTTTATATTAGAAAATAATAGAATGCTGATTTGATTAGCTCAAAATTTTATAAAGCAAAAGAAATTTTAAACTTCTATAACCAAGTAGAATATAATGGTACAAAATTTAAAAAGGACTATTACATTGGAATAATTTCAAATGATTATAAAATATATGCTATTATAAATTTCGGTTTAGATGGTAAAATAATATACCTATATATTTTGTCAGCAAGTTAGAAAAGTGACATACTGCTCGCATTATTTAGCTTTTGAAGTGGATCATACAGCTTTAGGAGAATATTTTGGGCTTACTTTTGATTCAATAATTGCTCCACCGGTTAATATTATCAAAACTGCCCAAGGAAAATTCATGATAAGATTAAAGGAATATAATTCCGTGTTATAATTATGGAGGCCCCAAATTATGATTCAGACAATATTGAAAATACATTGACACCATCAAGCACCTCAGTCTATCACGCATTAACAACAGCAGTTAGTAGTCTTCAACAACATCCATGTCTGTACAATAATAGCCTGCAATATCCAGAAAATTATGAAACTATAACTGAAACAGTAGCCAATGCTTTAACATCTGCATCAAATTGTGAGATTAAAATCTTGTTGACTAATTGGAATTTGGGGCTTTTGTATACTAATTTCATAGGTAAGTTGTATGCGATATCGAAAATAATTCACAAATACATATTTATATTCTAAAATCTATTTGGTAAAAATTATAGAGGAAAAAATTACAATTCCTATTTTGAAAATTATTAAAATGGAACACTTGAAGGAACTTCTTAAGGACTTTAAAATGGGAGACAGAATACTATGCGAAAATAAATTGGAAAACTGGAGAGATGGATTAAATATTCCACTGAATACAACAATTAATAATTATTTCAAGGAACACATCAACTCACCATCAACATCAATATATGGAAGTGATCCGAAAGATCATTACTGTACACAATCAGAGATCGCACTCCAGAGCCAATTAATACCAGTTCAATTACTCTTGGTAACATACTAAATGGGAATCGAAAAGGACCGATACTACAGGATGAAGAACATTTTATTACTAATTATTTTTATAGCAATAACTCACATCTTTGGCAACAACTTATCTATTAGAAAAGGAAATTGTAGAACGTTTTCCAAGTCAAAAATTGAATATTATAGAATGGGAAAAAGAGGTAAAAATACATAAAATACTCTAAATAAAAAAGGAATTTGACAGGGGTCAGCAAAAATTATGAAAATAAGTACATAAAAAATGAGGGTCAACCAAAAGGGTTTGGAAATATTGGTACGTATCTTAAAGCAGTACAAATTAATCGTATGATAAAAACGAATATTTTTAATTATATTACTAGAAAGTACCAGAAAAAGACGCCGAAGTGTGCATTCGAAGTCTGAAATTTGACAATTTATCAAACGAAGAAGTCGAAAGCCTTTGACAAGCATGTGCTCATCACAGAATTTATGAGCTAACTAATAAATGCAATAATTTATTTGAAATATTTAAACTGTGGTGTCAATGCAAAAATTCCGATGGATATCGATTGGTAGATCGGCGTTAAAAAATGTTTGATTTGTTTAATTCAACATTTATTCGCTTGCAGATTGACAAAGATTTTCAAACCCCCTTTGGAGCTCAGAGAGGAATACTAACCCATTGGGAGCTGAAAATACAGAAAATCTACAAATTTCTCAAAGACTATAATCACATCAAAGATCATAGAATAAACTTAGTCTTAATCACCGAAACTGAAATTGAAACCAGTATGATTTTATAATAAGAATAACGATGAAAAATGAATATTAAATATTTATATTAACGTTTTTTTTAGGGTATACCACATTAAATTTCAAAGCATTTTGGTCTTTGCATGGGTATTTTTCGCCAACATCGGGAACATTCAGAAAAGATCAGAATGGAAAGAAACAAAGAACTAGACACACCATGAAAGATTCGCAGGAATCCTTTGTATTCATTGGGAGATCCATGCAAGAATTGGAGGACCACATAGATCATATAAAATCACGACAGGAAAATATTCAACCATTCATTTTGGCACTTGGAAGTGAATACTTAGCTAATTTTGAAAGTTTTTGGGTGAATTTAGATGGTACAAAATTACCTTTCACAAATTTATTGCGCTGTATACATATACATATGTTTCAACGCGTTTCATCTTTTTAATTTAGAATACCCACCGGTTTCTGTACAATTTTGGGTATTTATTTAATTATATTTTTATAACATAAGTAAGAAAATATGCGTAGTTTTGAAAGATTTGTAATAAATTTCAAAAATATAAATATTAGATAGGTGCATTACGAAAACATTTGTAGAACAAAATACGTATAGCTACAATGAATTATTTTAACACTAAATTAGAAAATTACCCAAAAAATAAAGAAATATGGTAAACATGAATTTTTGATAATACTCGGAATGCTGGAGTATCTTGAATTAAAATACTACCGTAAAAAGAGCATTAAGAAATGATTTACAAAATTAAGTACAAAAAATTATTAAGAAAATAATTCAATATAATAAGAAACCAAATTTGGAAATAGATGTTTTTTATAAAATGATTAATGAAATACAGGGTGGGCCAAAAGTCACCATGGGGTTTAAAAATTTAATAACTTTTTCGTTTATATATTTTTTTTATTTTTTTTTTTTAGATTATAAAATATACAAAATGAAAATTTTTTTACGCTAAGTATGGAAAATAATGTCACTTAAATGACCGCCATTATTAGCTTCGCGATGATGGGCTCTTTTTAGAGCATTTTCCATAACATCTTTCAACATTTGTGGCTGTAGCGCTCGAATTTCTGCAACAATGTTGGCCTTGAGTTCAAGGATTGTCTCGGGCTTGTTCACATATACTCGCTCCTTCAAATAACCCCAAAGAAAATAGTCGGGTGCTGACAAATCTGGCGAACGCGCTGGCCAATTAATTTCCGAATTTCTTGAAATTATTCGCTGTCCAAAAATTTGCCTTAAAAGTGCCATTGTGTCTCGGGCAGTATGGGCAGTGGCTCCATCCTGCTAAAACCACATCTCAGGTCTGTTTTCAAGAGCAGGACGTAAAAAATTTTTTAACCATAAACCGATACCGCTCTCCATTTACGGTTACAGCACTTCCATCTTCATTTTCGAAGAAGTAAGGCCCAATGATATTTTCAGATGTAATGCCACACCATACTGTACAACTAATGGGGTGCAATTGGCGTTCATGAATGGCTCTTGGATTTTCAGAACCCCAGAACCTACAGTTCTGCTTATTAACAAAGCCATTCAGATGAAAATGAGCTTCATCACTCATAATCAGATTTTCAATAAAGTTGATTTCATTTCTGGCCAACTGTTGAAATTTAACTGCAAAATTTAGACGTTGCCGATGATGTTTCAATTCTTGCACCAATTGCACCTTATATGGGAATAACAGTAAATCTTTTTTTAAAATGCGCCGTAGTGACGTACGAGACATCCCTAGCTGAGCAGAACGCCTTCTGGTAGATGTTTCTGGTGTTTCGTTAACACTTTGCTCTACACGTTCAATATTTTCCGCAGTGTGAATTATACGCGGTCTACCGGCAAATCACTTACGGTGCCATGTTGGTGGTGACGATCAACTAAGCAACGAATCATGGCTTCAGAGGGCGAAATTCTGACGTTAAAATGGCGACGATATGCTCTTTGCGTTAAAATAATTGATCGCTGATTTAAGTAATAAAATTCTATTATTCTGGTTCTTTGTTCAGTTGTGAATCTCTCCATTATTTATTCTCCAGATGTTATTTATATAATCTAAAAAAAAAAAAATAAAAAAAATATATAAACGAAAATGTTATTAAATTTTTAAACCCCATGGTGACTTTTGGCCCACCCTGTATATACAAATACATATTAAAAAATACTTTAATCAGGTACATTATGAAGAGGCTTATTGAGACTTATATGTATAGTTCTAATAACTAATTGCAATAATTGAAAAGATACTGTCAGAAAATTGTGAACAATCCCCAGTAATAACAAAAGAAGTAAATAAAAAAAAATGTTAAAATGAATACACGATATAGAATTTTTATAAATAAATATCTCTAAATACATTAGTAAAAAATATTTAAAATATTGACTTTCATTTATTGATTAAATAAACAATGTCATCTATATTCAAAGGGTAGAGTACAATTACTCATCAATATGATAAAAAGAATCATTAGTTGATGCATATGATTATCTAAGAATATTGATATGGTATGGCTGTTCGTCAATATAAAGCAAACATTATCAAATAACGTCCGCATTAATCAATTGATGAATTGCATTCCATCAAATAAATGCACTCGTTCATTGGACGAAAATTGATAGATATTTTCGACTGGTCAACAAAAAAAAATTTTAATATTAGGTTCCAATTTCGTTCATTGTATATTTATGACATCACGGCGGTCTTGTAACTGAAGATTTTTTATTAATCGTATTACTGATTTCATTGCATCATTGCGTTCATTGAAGATATTTCAAATATTGTCGAAACTGGGAAAATCTTTGCTGGCAGAAAAATTATTTAAAAGTTTTTTTTATTTTTCTTTATTTTGAAATTGTTATCATGTTTTGGTTTCACTGTGTTGCGCATTTTTACCCGTTGTGCCATTCGTTCTGCCCTTACTTTTGCAAATTGCTCGGCCTTTAGTTTTTTTCTCAGCTACTCTATGCAGCCTTACTTCCTTTCGATTTTTTGCAGCTAGCTTTTTTCAGTTTTTAAGAATGGTGTTGAGGTGTTCAATAGTGCACACAAATCCTAATGTTTCTAATTTACATTGGGTCCAGTACTAAAGTTACATAATTTCTGTGTGTGTCACCAAAGAAGGGGAAAACAGATGTGCACGAAAGCTTTGGGGTCTACCCAAGCGTCTACCCAAACGTTTTTGGGTGCTCCTCGGTTATTTTTTCTTCTTTCTTACGATAATATATTTTGCTGTTACGAAAATTGCCATGGGCGATCGATTTGTCAGGCACTACTACAATGGATTACAGAGTACTGTGCTATTAAAGTTTGTGGCCCACAAGTAATTTATTGGGATTAAATTTGATTTAATTTAATGGTGTTTCCTAAAGGTGGGTACACACTGAGCAAACAAACGCAAACACATGTGTTTGAACTCTTGTTTTTGATTAAATGTGTACGTGTTGCAAATGCAAACGAATGTGTTTTATACCCTGTGCTCATGTTCCGTCTCAAATGCACATTTCCAAAGAATTTGTTCATTCCGTGGCAAACAAATATGAAAAGTGTGTACACCAGAACGAACAATATGCATAGCACATGTGCCGCGATTTTCCAACTTGAATGGAAAACATGCAAATGCAAACACATCTGTTTGATGAGACGTACACACTTAAGATATTCGTTTGAGTTTGCTTGCAAATGCAGCACCGCGTATGCACGTTGTGGCCGCCAATAATGAATAAAATTTCTAAAGAAAAAATTTCCAGTAAATTTCTAAGAAAAAATTGAAATCTTCCTTACATCAGCTCGAGGAATCGTTGGAAACATTTTGAACGTACACACTACAAAATTTCTATTTCAAACGTACGAGCACATGTGTTTGCGTTTGTTTGCTCAGTGTGTATCCACCTTAAGGTGTCACCTAGAAGACAATTCTCAATTTCTACGACTTACCAGTTCTTCATAATGATGAGTTGAAAATATGTCCATTTTTGTACCAGAAAACGGCAATTTTTTCATCTTAAGAAGGCCTGATTCACTTCTTTTGCAGTTATTCCAAAACCATTTATTGGATTGAAAAAATTATTACATATCTAATTAGGGGACAAAATGTAGATGCGATTTCATCCCACAGACAAGCTTTAGCGTCCATATTTAAAATTTTTATAGAATCTCTTCTGTACTGGAAGACGACCAAATTGACCATTTTCGCGTGAATAACAATTTTTAGCGGATACCTTGAGACACCAAAATTCCTTATTCTCTGTAAGTATTGCAAGGATTTCCATAATTTGTTTTTGTGAATATAGCCAGGAAATGCAGTGAATACATAAATCAATTTGAAAATCCTAGGTACATTGGCACCTTCACAAAGGACAATAAAAGCGGACAATACTGTCAGTTGAGAAATATTTTTCTTACTTCTCCACAACTAACACAGCCGAGAGTTTTGCCGAGTTGAATAAAGAGTTTGGTAAATCTCAATACAAATTCCACGAGTTACAGAATTCCGAGTGGAGATTTAAGTGGCAAAAGAACTCTCATCCCCACAACTCCACAACTCTCCGAGTTAGTGAATCCGGCGCCAGGATGGTAAAGAAACAAAATGGAAAACTCGAGTCCGATTTTACTTTTGACTAATTTTATTCTTTGTGTTCTCTATTCACACTTGTTGCTCGATCGACTTCACTTTGTAGAAGAAGGAAGAAATCCGTTCTGCTCTACTATGACAGGGGCAATCCTAGTAATGGGCTAATTTTACATGATATCGCTCGTTGGCTTGATCTTCCTTCTATTACAATTTGTACAATTTAAATTGAAATATGCGATTACAACATTTACTAATTAAAAATGAAATTTCGATTTCTTTCTAATTCATTATTTATTCATACAAATCTAATTAATTTATCCGTAATTTCTATTCAAAACTTTTCTAAATTTCAGTATAAGACTGTATTCCTTAACTAATTCATTACTACACCGTTTTAATGTACTCTATTAGTCTCGACGAGACACTTGAAGAAACTGTGGCAGAAAGCTACACTTGCCCTGCCTATAATTTAAGACATGACAGAAGATCCAAGCAGGTGCCTGCAAGCTCAGCTGTCTGGGAGTTTAATTGATAGGTAAGCACTTATAAATTATCATAGTTGGTACCACACAAAATGCGCCGTAGTGACGTACGAGACATCCCTAGCTGAGCAGAACGCCTTCTGGTAGATGTTTCTGGTGTTTCGTTAACACTTTGCTCTACACGTTCAATATTTTCCGCAGTGTGAATTATACGCGGTCTACCGGCAAATCACTTACGGTGCCATGTTGGTGGTGACGATCAACTAAGCAACGAATCATGGCTTCAGAGGGCGAAATTCTGACGTTAAAATGGCGACGATATGCTCTTTGCGTTAAAATAATTGATCGCTGATTTAAGTAATAAAATTCTATTATTCTGGTTCTTTGTTCAGTTGTGAATCTCTCCATTATTTATTCTCCAGATGTTATTTATATAATCTAAAAAAAAAAAAATAAAAAAAATATATAAACGAAAATGTTATTAAATTTTTAAACCCCATGGTGACTTTTGGCCCACCCTGTATATACAAATACATATTAAAAAATACTTTAATCAGGTACATTATGAAGAGGCTTATTGAGACTTATATGTATAGTTCTAATAACTAATTGCAATAATTGAAAAGATACTGTCAGAAAATTGTGAACAATCCCCAGTAATAACAAAAGAAGTAAATAAAAAAAAATGTTAAAATGAATACACGATATAGAATTTTTATAAATAAATATCTCTAAATACATTAGTAAAAAATAATTAAAATATTGACTTTCATTTATTGATTAAATAAACAATGTCATCTATATTCAAAGGGTAGAGTACAATTACTCATCAATATGATAAAAAGAATCATTAGTTGATGCATATGATTATCTAAGAATATTGATATGGTATGGCTGTTCGTCAATATAAAGCAAACATTATCAAATAACGTCCGCATTAATCAATTGATGAATTGCATTCCATCAAATAAATGCATTCGTTCATTGGACGAAAATTGATAGATATTTTCGACTGGTCAACAAAAAAAAATTTTAATATTAGGTTCCAATTTCGTTCATTGTATATTTATGACATCACGGCGGTAACTGAAGATTTTTTATTAATCGTATTACTGATTTCATTGTTCATTGAAGATATTTCAAATATTGTCGAAACTGGGAAAATCTTTGCTGGCAGAAAAATTATTTAAAAGTTTTTTTTATTTTTCTTTATTTTGAAATTGTTATCATGTTTTGGTTTCACTGTGTTGCGCATTTTTACCCGTTGTGCCATTCGTTCTGCCCTTACTTTTGCAAATTGCTCGGCCTTTAGTTTTTTTCTCAGCTACTCTATGCAGCCTTACTTCCTTTCGATTTTTTGCAGCTAGCTTTTTTCAGTTTTTAAGAATGGTGTTGAGGTGTTCAATAGTGCACACAAATCCTAATGTTTCTAATTTACATTGGGTCCAGTACTAAAGTTACATAATTTCTGTGTGTGTCACGAAAGAAGGGGAAAACAGATGTGCACGAAAGCTTTGGGGTCTACCCAAGCGTCTACCCAAACGTTTTTGGGTGCTCCTCGGTTATTTTTTCTTCTTTCTTACGATAATCTATTTTGTTGTTACGAAAATTGCCATGGGCGATCGATTTGTCAGGCACTACTACAATGGATTACAGAGTACTGTGCTATTAAAGTTTGTGGCCCACAAGTAATTTATTGGGATTAAATTTGATTTAATTTAATGGTGTTTCCTAAAGGTGGGTACACACTGAGCAAACAAACGCAAACACATGTGTTTGAACTCTTGTTTTTGATTAAATGTGTACGTGTTGCAAATGCAAACGAATGTGTTTTATACCCTGTGCTCATGTTCCGTCTCAAATGCACATTTCCAAAGAATTTGTTCATTCCGTGGCAAACAAATGTGAAAAGTGTGTACACCAGAACGAACAATATGCATAGCACATGTGCCGCGATTTTCCAACTTGAATGGAAAACATGCAAATGCAAACACATCTGTTTGATGAGACGTACACACTTAAGATATTCGTTTGAGTTTGCTTGCAAATGCAGCACCGCGTATGCACGTTGTGGCCGCCAATAATGAATAATATTTCTAAAGAAAAAATTTCCAGTAAATTTCTAAGAAAAAATTGAAATCTTCCTTACATCAGCTCGAGGAATCGTTGGAAACATTTTGAACGTACACTACAAAATTTCTATTTCAAACGTACGAGCACATGTGTTTGCGTTTGTTTGCTCAGTGTGTATCCACCTTAAGGTGTCACCTAGAAGACAATTCTCAATTTCTACGACTTACCAGTTCTTCATAATGATGAGTTGAAAATATGTCCATTTTTGTACCAGAAAACGGCAATTTTTTCATCTTAAGAAGGCCTGATTCACTTCTTTTGCAGTTATTCCAAAACCATTTATTGGATTGAAAAAATTATTACATATCTAATTAGGGGACAAAATGTAGATGCGATTTCATCCCACAGACAAGCTTTAGCGTCCATATTTAAAATTTTTATAGAATCTCTTCTGTACTGGAAGACGACCAAATTGACCATTTTCGCGTGAATAACAATTTTTAGCGGATACCTTGAGACACCAAAATTCCTTATTTCTCTGTAAGTATTGCAAGGATTTCCATAATTTGTTTTTGTGAATATAGCCAGGAAATGCAGTGAATACATAAATCAATTTGAAAATCCTAGGTACATTGGCACCTTCACAAAGGACAATAAAAGCGGACAATACTGTCAGTTGAGAAATATTTTTCTTACTTCTCCACAACTAACACAGCCGAGAGTTTTGCCGAGTTGAATAGAGAGTTTGGCAAATCTCAATACAAATTCCACGAGTTACAGAATTCCGAGTGGAGATTTAAGTGGCAAAAGAACTCTCATCCCCACAACTCCACAACTCTCCGAGTTAGTGAATCCGGCCCCAGGATGGTAAAGAAACAAAATGGAAAACTCGAGTCCGATTTTACTTTTGACTAATTTTATTCTTTGTGTTCTCTATTCACACTTGTTGCTCGATCGATTTCACTTTGTAGAAGAAGGAAGAAATCCGTTCTGCTCTACTATGACAGGGGCAATCCTAGTAATGGGCTAATTTTACATGATATCGCTCGTTGGCTTGATCTTCCTTCTATTACAATTTGTACAATTTAAATTGAAATATGCGATTACAACATTTACTAATTAAAAATGAAATTTCGATTTCTTTCTAATTCATTATTTATTCATACAAATCTAATTAATTTATCCGTAATTTCTATTCAAAACTTTTCTAAATTTCAGTATAAGACTGTATTCCTTAACTAATTCATTACTACACCGTTTTAATGTACTCTATTAGTCTCGACGAGACACTTGAAGAAACTGTGGCAGAAAGCTACACTTGCCCTGCCTATAATTTAAGACATCACAGAAGATCCAAGCAGGTGCCTGCAAGCTCAGCTGTCTGGGAGTTTAATTGATAGGTAAGCACTTATAAATTATCATAGTTGGTACCACACACCCGGCAGCAGAAAACGAATACATAACTGGTAAGTTCTCTTTCGCCTGTTCTCTGTCAGTTTCGTAAATATTTTTAGAGCCTGGAAAACTAACTTTGTATCTTTGTAAAAAATGGAATACAAGATATTCCAAACAAATTATTACCTTTTGGTGCAAGAATCTTTCCAATTTTGGGGCACATTAAAAGATATTTCGTATCCCGGTTGAAACCCCTACTAGGATCCATCAAAAGGACCATAAACTCCCTTGCCCTCAAATAAGTTCCAATTTTATCAAACTTTTTTCTAATATCTGACTTACAGACCTTTGAACTGGCATCATCTGGGGTTCTTTTTATTATACGTATACTTGTACCACTTTTCTTCCGGCAAGCTCTTCTAACTAACAGGACGAAAAATTGCTCAATTGTTGGTAGAAAACCATGCCAAAGGTTTCACCCGCCAAAAAAATGTCTTTATTTTTTTTTTTTTAGAACGGGAGATGGATCATATGTTTTTCACTTATGGATGGATCACCACGAGAGAAAATTTATTTTCGGAGAACTTGCCGGGAAAAAGCGGCACAAGTTTTTCCTAACCCAAGATGATGCCAGTTCAAAGGTCTCTGACCCAGAAAATGGTTAAACAAATTTTAACGACATATTATAAACTGAGCAGTTATTTAGAAGGGGAATTTAGTTAGTAAGAAGAAGGATGGACCATATCCTGGTTTAATGTCCTTTATGAAGCCGGTTCTGGGTCGTTCCTCTAGGAATTTTATAAGTTCTTGACGATTTTTAATTGGCAGTCCCGTCTCTATATCTTTCAGGGCTTTTTGCAAATCATCTTCTGAATGTTTCGTGTTTGCTGCCATTATTTTCGTAACTAAATGTGTTAAGATTGAACAAGATATTTTTAAAAAATGTTAGATTTCCTAGTCGACAGTAGTAGGATTCGAGAATGGCATAACTGAAATGCGATCAAAACCCAGTAGTGATCCCCGGAGCTCGTAATTGCAAATTAAAAAATTTCCTTTCCAGTCTAGAGCCCCCTGGGATTTAGCTAAGACAGATATTATACGTGCTATTTCTATTAGTCCCACTCAACACTCACAAATCACGTCTTAAAACTTACTCACTTTTGATGACACTCTCAGAATATACGTCTTCACAACATAAAACATTTGCAGATTTTATAGAACAGAGAAGTTAAAGTAATAAAAAGCAATCTTCTGCTAATTCTAAAAATTGTTAGGTAACGATATTCTGATGCAATCCTTAATCACTGGGTTTTTTACCCTAAATTAAAATCTATTTATTATAAGTACCAAAATAAGAAGAAGAACAAGTGCCAATGTTAGTCTCTGTTTTGTTTCTGTCTTCTAATTTTTTTAAGTTTTTCGAGTTATTGTTATTTTTGTTGTGATCGTACACTAAAGTTAGTCTCCTTGGTGATTACTGTCATCTTATTTGTACACGCGAAATTGCATGCATTAAGCTTTTTAACCCTTTTTATCACCTGCTTCTGTCTGACGTCGATTCCTGATCATCTTTTTCAACAATTCGAAATTTCTTCTAGAATTATATTACGGAAAGGTAAAAAACTTTATTTCGTTCAGACAGTATATGCTGTGCTGAAGCTCTTAATTTTTCTGGAAATCCTCACACGAAATTTTATCTTTACCGGAGCGCTACATTACCTTACTGCCTGTGAGTTTGTGCTGACGCTGATTGATTGCACTAAGGCTGCCTTCGTGTAGAAACAAAAAGAAGATTTTCTTTCATCACGCTGACAACATTAACACCTGTTAACACCTGTTTCACGGAGCACCTGCGGACATTTTGCCTGTGTGATTAAATTTATTTGTATGCCATCGCGGCTCCACTGGGCATTTGCATCAGTTCTACTCATTTGGTTATTTTTTTAATTTTCAGAAGACATTGAGATCAAACTTGACTTCCTCAGCAATAAACTCAAGTGCAGCTTTTCACAAAATGCTCAAACTCTTAACGAGAAGATATGCAAGCTCTTCGATTCCCTTGCGTGCAAATTCATGGATTGTGCTTCACATTCAAAACATTATGAGGCGATCTCGTCGTCATTAAATAATCATCTGTCGGATTGAAAAACATACATCAACGATATTCCACATTCGATTGAAAACATCGTTCAGGATACAGCTTCAAAATCCAAGTACAATTCTATTATTGTAAAGCTTGCTGATGAGTTATCTGTTGCAAACATTTTAATTGGGGACATAGCTGATGAAATAAAGTTGCGGCCCGCTACTCAATATAATCTACCGAGTCCCACCACTTGCTGCTCTGATTTACGCAGTGAACTCAATGCAGTGCTTACTCCAAATAATGGGACTATTGGTAACTGGCCGGTTTCGTCCCTTAACGAAATCAATGTGCTTAATGATAACTCGCCGTCTACCTCTCTTAATAATGTTAATGATAATAATGCTCTAATTAATAATGCTGAATCGTTAAAGAATACAGCCTCCGATATAAGGACTTCTACTCCCAATAGAGGAACTGATGTGCCACCTATTCTACTTGGTTCTAAGCCTCGTCGCAAGCGCCAGTCGCGCCATGGAAAGCGGCCTAATTTGCAGCTTCCCGCTACCAATATTACTCCGAGTGCCTCGACTGATGTCGCCTCAGGTAACGCTGTGGGTCAATTCTCGCCTGCACCTGCATCTAATTCTGCATTTAATTCCACAGCTATGAATGTTGCTTCACCTGTGTCCTCGTTTGGAAGCGGTATTGGTCCCTCTTTGAGAACACTACCAAAACCTTCGAGTATTTGCGTCACCCGTTTCTCTCCTGAAACGTTATGTGAGGATATATTGAAATATCTAAGGTCCAGAAATAATGCAACAGAGAGTATTTCGTGTCGTAAGATTAGTAAATACTCTAAACCGGTTGCATCCTTTGTCCTAACTGTTTCAGCGGATGTGCGGGACCAGTTATTGGATCCCTTTTTTGGCCCTCCGGAGCTTTTACTAAATTATTTGTGCCTTCTGAGCGCCATCCTAGAAATACATCCAAAACAAGCAATGTCACTCCAAAAAAACTGAAATCGCTTTCACTTTACTATCAAAATGTAAGGAGGATTCGGACAAAACCTGTACATATCTTAAAATCCTCTGTTGCAACTTGTTTTGATATAGTTGTTTTCACTGAAACTTGGCATCATGGCATTCGCGATGCCGAAATCTTGGACAATTCTTACCAAATTTTTAGGAAAGATAAATGTATTGACTCTGAAGCTCGCGGCCGGCGGTGGCGTACTCTTCGCATGTAAAAACCATTTCAATTGGACCCGAATTGTGGCTCCCAGTTTTACCAACTCTCTTGAAATTAAACTTATAATTCTTAAGCTGTCTCTCTTAAAACACGACTTATACATACTTTGTTGTTATATTCCTATATATTCTATAAATATTGTTGATGACAAAGGTCAAAATTTATACGACCTGCTCATTTCAACTTCTAATTTTATCCATGGTAAGATGGAGCCTCTTGACGAATTACTACTTATTGGTGATTTTAACTTACCCAATATACAATGGGTATTAAACGATGATGACGATGACTATTTCCCACTTAATAACTTGACAATAAGAGAATGGATTTCCTGGACACTATTTCATCTCTTGGTCTCAGCCAAATCAGTAATGTTAAGAATGACATGGGTAGGCAGTAAGACCTGATATTTTCTCCTGACACGGATAACTTATTAGTTGATCCTAGTTACAATGTCTACTCTTGACAAATATCAACCCCCACCACTAATTACATATTGCTATGAAACCGAAAACTTTACAAATTGTGACGAAACAGAATACTTTTCAATTTTAGTTTTCGAAACTTTCCAGTAGACTTACATCTATTGACTTTAACACATTACTGGCTAGCAATAGTGTTGACGAAGACGTTTCTAAATTTTACGTAATTCTTTTCGATTTGTTTTCCTCTCACGTTTCCCGCGAGCAACAGCGCCTCTATAAAACGTCTCCACCATGGATCAATAAAGAACTAAAGCGTCTTAAAAATAAAAAGAATAAATTGTGGAAAAGTTCTATGAGGGACAAGGACATTATAAGTCACAACAACTTCCTCACATCATATAATGAGTTCAAAGAACTTTCCTCTTCACTTTATGACGAGTACATTCAAAGTATGCGTGCGAAATTATTTAGTGACCCAGGTAACTTTTTTAAGTTTATTAATATGAAGAAAAAAACGGATAAATACCCCAAGACCATGAGGTGCAAGGATTCTGCTAGTGATGATTCGTCTAAGCTTTGCGATATGTTTGCTTCTTTTTTTGACAAAGCCTATGTCTCGTAAAGTTTTCAACTTCAGAGTAGCAACTCCAGTCATCTGAACGACTCTCATATCGTTTCATTCACTATCCCTCCAATTTCAGAAGAGGATATAATTGATCATATTAATGGGCTTGCAAATGACTTTACGACGGGTCCTAATGGGACACCTATAGCCTTTTTTAAGTCATTATGCCTCCCCCTGGCAACCCCGCTCAGAACTATTTTCCAGAAATCGCTCGATAGTGGTTGTTTTCCTCAGCTATGGAAAAATTCTTTTATCATACCTGTCTACAAAAAAAGCAGTAAAAAATATATCTCTAACTATAGCCTATTGCAAAATTTTCTTGCATGCTCAAGTTATTCGAATCTATCATCTACTCTCCGTTATCAATTTCCAGTAAGAATTTGCTCTTTTCAAACCAACATGGGTTTATTTTGGTCAGATCTACAACCACTAATTTATTGAAATTTGTCTCTGATACCATTCACGGGTTCGTTAAAGGCTACCAGACAGATTGTATTTATACAGACTTTAGTAAAGCTTTCGACAAACTATTCCCTCCGTGATACTGTTTAAAATTGAAAAGTATGGGTTTCCCACAACGTTCCTAAAATGGACGGAGTCATATCTAGATAACAGAACATACCAAGTCTATTTCCGCCATTCCATCTCTAGAGTCTTGAAAGCTTCGTCCGGCGTACCTCAAGTGAGTCACCTGGGCCCGTTGCTATTTATTCTATATATTGACGACATTGTCTCCGTAGTGAAGCACTGCAAAGTCTTAATTTATGCTGATGATATTAAACTTTTCGGTCAGATTAAATCTTTTAATGATTGTCAACTAATACAGGATGACGTCCACAAATTTTACGATTGGTGCAAGACCAATAATTTGGTACTCAACATCGAGAAATGTGAGGTGACGACTTTCGACAGGAATCTGAATCCTATCTCTTATGTCTACGGATTCTCGGCTTCCTCTTTTCGTCGCGTTAGTTCTGTCTGTCAGTTGGGTGTCAAATGTGACCATAGATTGTATTTTAACTCCTATATAAACCACATGGTATCTAAGTGTAGTTCTATGCTGGGCTTTATAAAATATTGGTCTCGAGAGCTCTCGAATCCCTCCATAACATTACGTTTATATACTTGCTTTGTGAGACCACTTCTTGAATACGCTAGCCAGGTCTGGTCACCTTTTTACGGTGCACGCATCGTATGTATCGAGCCTGTTCAGCGAAACTTCCTGCGCTTTGCTCTTAGGGACCTACCGTCGAATAATTCATTGATTCTTCCACCCTATGAGGATCGGTTGCAGCTTTTGAATAAGCACTCGCTTGAGAAACGTCGTATGGTTGCCGATGCAACTTTTGTTCACTAACTCTGAAACGCGAATGTTGATTCCTCGTTGTTACTTGACAAAATCGCTTTCCGTGATAATAGGCACAATTTGAGAAAGCTTCCTCTGTTGCATGTCAACTCCTCAAGCTCTAACTTTGGCATGTATGAACCTATTAATCGCATGTGCATTACTGTTAATAATTTGGCTGAGTATTTTGTTGTTGACGACTCTAAGCATGTCTTAAAAAAAGTCTATATAATATTTAAACTTTTGTTAGATTTAATTTAGTTTTTTATCTTTTTGTTCTATGACGCATTGCATGACATTTCATCTGGTATTTGGTCTATGTTTAGTGTAACATGCTAATACTAACACCGACTAAGTGATGAAACGCGTGTATTGTTGACCGTTTATTTATTAAACGTGTCCATGCAGTGAGCTAGTGTTATGCTGGTTCTGACAGTAAAAAAAAAAAACATTTAGACTCCCGTACAATTGGCAAATCTTTTTAAATAACCGTTATATATAACGCTTTCTCGACAGTAATAAACGATAGTCGTCACGTCGTTTTACATGAAGCTAAATTTTGTTATCGAGCTAACGACATCGTTTTTATATTTCAATCGCGCCATTCTCAACTACTGAGTTACCTTATTGGGCCCTTGATGTCACCACAATATCGTACAGTATCGTATCGCGCTCGTAAACAAGGGTTAACGTTTTACTTTTATGGATACAATCTTTAAACAAATCTTGGATATAAGGCCATTCTTTATAAGAGAGATGTCTAATTGGGGAAGTCGAACGCTATTATTTTTAGAACGAGTTGAAAATTACTAAGAAAGGATTATGGCCACGAACTATAGTGGTAGGCTCATTAAAAATATTCAGCAAATTATTAATATGTGGAGCCATAATAATCAATCAACTGCATAAAATCATTGAGCATGTTTAGTTAAGTTCTCAGTGAACAAAAAATTTCAATTGTACGAAATTAATTATAAGTATTACTTTCACCCACGCAAGGAAAAGATGTATGAGATTTCGCATTATTTAGCATGTATTTCCAACTCGTTTGGTCTGGTCAGTTTTCCTATTTTCCTTTGAATCAAATATAACACCTAATTCCATTGCCTGTGTTACGTAATTTGGCTATTTTCGAAGTGCACAAAAAGCTTACAATTCAGAAAAACCTTAAACGATAATCTCTACACAACTTCTATGTACATTACTTATGTATGTATGTATGTATGTATGTCTCCCTGTAAGTACGATTGTACAGCACTCTTTTATTGGCGTTAGGACAAACTTTGTCTCATGAATGGAACTTGAACAAAAGATTCGAGGGCGGCAATTGGTATTATATTCTCCCAGCCTCCACTCTAACTGTTGTTTCATTCGAAGGAACCTTATATAGGGTTGGTGGGAATGTGTTCTCTATTCTGTAGTTGTCAGCAGTTTAAATGGACTGCGATGCGATTCCTTCTGCCACCATCGTAAGGCTATTTAGTCCTGTTGGAGATATGTATATTGTATATCTAGTATTGAGAGTTGAATCAATTGGATTGGCAGAGATTAGTTTATTGTTAGGGTATCATTTGGGTTAGCTTATTTAGCACAAGTACATAGGTGAATGTCGTAAAGGATTCAATAAAGATTATTGCTCATCTACTACCTCCCACAATGTCTTACATAGTTGTATGTTTTGTTTTTTGTTTTTTTCAGGATATGTCTTAAGAGGTTAGAAATAATTAACTGAAATTAGCATAGATAGAAATATTGTATGAAATTATTATTCTACAAAGTGGTAGTTTTTTTTTTTGTTATGAAATTAAGGAAAACGTGCCATCATTATTACGTTATTCAATACATGCAGGGCGGATTTATATTTATGTTTCCGTCAATAGCGGTTATTATTATTACTCTAGATTAGTATGTTCATGGACTACACACCCTTAACTCAAAAGGTACATTTTTTTGACTTCTAGTGCAAAGGGAAACTATAACATATGACTAAACAAGCTTGTTAAGCATACCGTATAAATTGGTAAAGCTAGTAAAACTAAGACCATCCGCACGCCGTGACCTGAGTTGATCTATTGTGTTCTCCACCACTTTATGGGTTAGGCGAAATGATGAGCTCTTAAATTGTACGATTCATTTATGGAACTCTATAAATCTTATAAAGAAAATTCATTGTAATTGAATTTGAAATATGGGCTAAAAGAAACACAAGCAATACTCAAGACGAGGCCGTTTGCGGCTTTAGAATTATATTCCTTCTTGAAGTTTTATTGCAGAGGAAATCTGTACGACAACCTAACTGCCGCTTTATTACCGGGTACCTCCGAAGCAGTTAAGGCGAAATATACGCAAGAGTTTCAAAAGCGGACGTAGCCATTTTGTAAAAGTCCAGAACACCCTCTCTGACTCGGCGAGTTTACATTGTGGTGTCTCTCAGGGATCAACACTTGGCTCCCTCTTGTTCAGTCTTTATATAAATGACCTGACCGACGTAATCCATGATGCTGCAATACATCTGTATGCCCGCAACGTGCAGATGTATAACAGCAGGCCAATTGGCTTAACGAAGGATTGCGTATGCCGACTGAATAAAGATCTCCAGCGTGTGTATGATTGGTCTGTACAACACAATTTAGAATTAAATCCTGTCAAACTAAATCGTCTGGCGATCTACAGAAAAGACATTCAAACTGATAATTTACAGCCAATCATTTTAAATAACACCAGACTTTCCTATGTAGAATCTGCAAAGAGCCTGGGTTTTGAGTTTAAGTCTAAACTCTCCTGTTGCAACCATATCAGTGTTTAGCTTTTTGCCATTCTCTACTTCGTTTTCTATTATTTATTTTATTCCCCCTTCTGTCAGTGTCAGTTCTACTGACTCGTGTAATACCCGGGATACCGTTTGTCAACAAACCGTCCAATAAATAAACGGCAACTCGCCTAGCCGTAAAACATCACGCGATCGAAATTCTGCCCAATAGCTGCCACACAAAGAAAAAGACATTCGAAAAATGTTCGGTCGCCAGCAGCAGTGGGTGGCAACAAGTATGTAGTACACATAATAACTCACCGATATTAGCCAGAGTACCGTCGCCAGCAAGCATGAAAATTCCAGCGCTGTTGTGAAGAGACGAGAAGACTCGCCCGCCGGTGGCTGGAGGAACGGCTGCTATGTAGGCAGAGGCGTGAAAGAAAAGATGCAGTCTTGGGCAAGTTTTGGAGTAGTGCGCATGCTCATCTCCGTGATCATCGCCTAGATCATTCGTGAAAAAAAAATTTTTTTAAAGAAAGGGCTAGTGGAAAGATTGTTCTTTTCCTCTTCCTTGTTGTTATTAATTTAGTTATCATAGTATAATTATTTGGAATTTACCGCGAAAATCCATTTAGTCTCGTGGAAAAAGCTGAAAAGGAAATTTGGCGAAATTAAGGATTTTGTTATTTACTTCGACATCGCATTGGAATTTATAATTTACCTGTGCGTAACATCAGCGAAAATCCATTGAGTGGCGTTGAAAAATTCTGAAGTGAAAAGATAGTGAAATTAAAGATTTCGTGATAAAATTCGACACTTCATTTGTGCTCAAAATTTACCTGTGCGTAATATCTGCCAAAAATCCATTTAGAGTCATTACTGCTCAAAATTTACCTGTGCGTAATTTACAGCGACAATCCATTTAGTGTCGTGGAAACTTCTGAGAAGGAAATTTGGCGAAATTATAGGTTTTGTTATTTACTTTGATATCGCATCGGTGCGTGAATTTAATAGATTTAACGATTTTTAGTACATTTTCTGCTGTCGAGAACTTCGTAATATTTATAGCGAATAAATTTAGTAGATTTATATATAACAATAAAATATGGATCCTCATTGTCCTGCTTGCTTGAATGCGGAAAGAGAAAAACTGCAACACCTTACGCAAAAGGAAAATACTCTGGAGTACTAGACACACCACTGTCTTCCAGGCTGAAGCCTTCACCATCTCAATGCCAGCGAAGATAGCCCTTGATGTGGAGATCAAGGGAAAGGACATTTCTAACCTTTCGGATTGTCAGGCAGCCTCGATGGCTCTGAGTGGCCCTCGAACAATACCTATGTTACTGGGGGAATGCAGGTCGTGTGTGAATAAGTTGTACATCCACATCAAAGTGTCCTTTCTGTGAGTTTTTGGTCACATGGGGATCATGGGGAATGAAAGGGCTGACGTTTTTGGCTAGGGCTGGCTCTGATTTCAGGTTCCTCGGACTGAAACCAGGCGCATGCGTTGCCACTTCGAGTATCGGGTTTCTCATCAAAGTGGATGATTCCGTAGGAAGTATCTGAAGCGATGGTAGAACCTGAGTACTTGTAGGTGCACAAAACTGTTTCCTGATGGAAGCAGTAGGAATATCACCGAGCTTCTTAAGGCGCTGGGAGGCAAACAATGTAGAACTTTTGTTGGCGTCATCACCGGCCACAGCTCATTTCACGCTCATCTAACAAGGATGGGAGTTGTCGACAGACCTGAGCGTCTCACCTGTCTAGAAAGAGAACCTGAGACAACCGAAAATTTGTGTGTGCTTGTCCGGCCATCGCCAGGAGCAGACTGGATACTCTAGGGTCTGCCCTTCTATCTGTAAATGAGCTGAAAAACCTTACTCACCATGACCTTATGTTCTTCATTAAGAGAACGGAAAGGTTCTGGTGAATGGGCTTCTAGCAGGACAGCTCAATGGGCCATCATGGCCTCCGTACCTGGGGTAGGTTCTCCTACCCCCTGCCTTCAAAAAAAAACCAAAAGTTAACCAGCCATTTATTTATTGGAATGAATTTTCAGAGACTTTTGCATGCAGAATGTGGAAAACCCTGAATATTTATTCGAACATCCAACAACTGTAATTTATATTTTTATAAGCGTTTCGTGTTAGCAGCAAACCTTACACTCATCGCTGCAGCTTGGTTTTCTGCCTGCTGCAGACGCTTGATACAGATCAAATTGATCTCTTCTCATATAAACTAAGAATAAATTCTGGGTGTGAATTATATGAGGCAAAAAGCACTCCTATTTATACCAAGGAGGAAGAAATAAAGATAGAGATTACTCTATAGGATTTTTTACCGGGTTAAGCTTTTTTTTTTTATTTTTATTTTTTTAATAAAAAAAAAGCATTTGTTTTCTTCTATTCTTCTCAATTTTTTCATTTGTTTATTTCTTTTCTTCGTTCTAAGGTGTTGCAGTTTCTCTCCTTCCGCATCCAAGCAAGCAGGACAATGAGGATCTACATTTTACTGTTATATATAAATCTACTGAATTTATTCGCTATATATATTACGAAGTACTCCACAGAAGAAAATTTACTAAAACATCGTTAAATCTATTAAATTCCCGCACCGCACAAAAGAAATAACATCTTATTTCCTGTGTGCAGTGCTAGGCTCAGTATAATAGTTGGTGCACTAAGGCTGTAGGTCCACTTTATCGACGAGGTGATTAGGCAACTGCCGCCTTGTGACTTATGAGTCTTAGGAGCCGCTTTATGAAGGAAGCCTTAAATACCTGAGTGTAAGAAATAATTTGCTTTAGTAATTAAGGTACCGTCGATTCTGCACGCACTCGATCGGCAGTCTGATGTTTTCGCCACTTGTTTCCAAACATTCAACACCACGACATGAATTTTGTTAGTAGTGATTTCGATTCCACAGTGAGTAGATCTTTTAGTAGAACTTGTAGTGCTATTTTTGATATGTTTTTCTTTTCTGAGATCTTGAATTTAGTTGGTTCCCATTAATGAACAAAACTTGTAATAATGTAAAATGAAAAAAAATACAACATAAATATGTCGCTGCTCATGCTTGGGATGTACCAGAAAAATCCTTCCTGGTATTTGTTAGAAGAACCCGTACCATCCATTCTCAGGCATTAACAACGCCACTGCATACATCGCTCTTCGTTTGAAATTTCTAACTTTAGAATTTTTATGCTTTATTCGATGGCCGACAACGCAGATAGGAATATTTATATCAAAAAGTTGTCCAACATTTTTTTATGAGTTAAAATTGTTTAAAACAGTAGTACGTACATTATTCTTATATATTATTTCAATTTGAACGTAATTTTCGTAAATAAAATGGATTTTTTTTCTAATTGCTGGTTTTAAAAAAAAATTCCCATCAGCAGGAAGAAGCATGTCTGAAGTTTCTTGAGGGAATGGTTTAGTCTTTTTCTTTGATGTAGGTATCATGCCTGTTAGAAGTTGATTAGAGTTGCGCAATAATCTATTTATCTCCTCCAGATTACAGGACTCTCTGCTGAACTTCCTAGCATAGCTCTGGGGGTACAAACGGTAGTGTTTTTTTTTCTTAGCTGGATCTTCTGACATCATTGGGTACCACGACAAATAGCTTTGGTGTATCCATACAGTAAGAATCAAATTTGGCAGCGTTGATTCCATGACCACATGATATTGCTTGTAAAATTACTTTTCGTTGATATACAAGGAGACGATCGATTCCTCTTATCCTCTTATCATTATTGTTTTCAAAACCTTTAGGCAAATCTACTATTAAACTCATTTTGGTTTTACATTCTTCTTGAATAGTTAGTTTCCTTTTTTAATCACTTTCAGTTCTTAATTGCCATTTTTTTAATGGGAATTTATAAGAAGCAAAATATAGCAATTCTTCGAACAATCTATTCCTGGCGTGCAAAACTGATAAACCAAATTTCAAAGATTCTTGATTTATTTCCTTCCCTATTAAATTCTTTAGATTGTGCCCCACAGATACAACATTTCATAGTCGATCTAGTGTTAGTTGCAGCATTGCAAACTTTCGCATCAATCATGAGTATCATCACATATTTGACAGCAAATAATTTGCTTATTTGTTTGAATTTAATAGCTTTCAATGAATTTATTTTGTGCATTATATAATTGATTTCTTCGTCTGTATTCTGTGTTGTTTCTTTTATAAACCGTATTCGGATTGGCCGACAATTTCGTAGTGAAGAAGTCACTAGATTCTGCCAGATTATTCTCTTATTTTCTGCACTATAAGTTAACTGCAATGTAACAAACGAACTTTGAAAAATATTCGCGTCAGAATCAAAATCACTTTCAAATTTTTGTTTAAATTGTAACTGCTGCGATTCATCGCATCCCTACTTGCATACCAAGGTTAAAGAGTTGCCGTTTGAACAACTTCCGTAAAATGTAACAAAAGACGCGTAATAGTATAGTTCAACAACTCCTTGAGATCAATTTCAGCACAAGAATCTGTCACTCGATGAGATTCCTCTATAGCATAACACTCTTTTTTTTGCGTTTTGTACAATGGAATAGCATAGGTAGAGCTTCTAATGGCAGCTTTTGACTATCTCGTATTGTTTTCTAGATAGACCAGCCTTGACGAACATGGGCAAAGATTTCAGTGGATTTAATTGCCCTCTTTGTACCTTCAGAGTGGAAGAGTATACTTTTTTATATTTAGTTGCTTGCTTAGGAGACTTTGTTAGGTCTTTTATAAAATTACACATGTCAACTTTGCTTTCAGCTCGCAGCTTCATTTGTGTAGCTAATGCTAATCCTTCTGCTCCTATTTCACATCGAAGCACTTGCGTTATTCGTCTTTTGCTTCATTCACTTGAGTCACTAAATTATTTCGTTGGGCGCCCCGATCGACATGTTGCTTATAGTATTTAAAATCTTCCTTCTAAAAAACAGCTGTTCTTTTTTCGAATAATATTTTCTTTGTAATGTGTCCATCTTCGTTTGATTTCCGATTTTACATAGGAAATTTTATATTCTTCCGAATAATTTTACGAATGGAACAAATTATATTCGGCGTGGTCCAATTTTCTGTTTATGGCATCATGCTGATGATATTGCATGATGTCATAGAAATATGTCGAGTCACAGTTTTGACTTCTGATGGTCCTAAAAGAATATAAAGCACCATGAAATATCTTCGAGTTTTTTTTAATGGTTGTTAAGTCTTAGCAAAGGAGGTCAATATGAGTTCATCCGGATAAATCCAGAACCAAATTTTTTTGGAGTGTTTAGCAGAATCCTTTTTCTTTGATATTTTATAAAATGAGAACTGGGACGCACCCTAAATTACATCAAAGAATGTTAAAAAGAAATCAAGATAAAAGCAATTAAAGTATTAATTTTTTTTTATATGCTGTTTTCTTAATAAAACTTAATATAAATAATATTATATTTGATAGGATTTTGACGAATTCTATAACATTTTGTCGTTCGGGTAATCCTACGTTCTCTCGATTTTTGTTTTCAACTCGCTGTCTCAGTCGCACTACAATAATGCATAGCCAAGTTCTTCTCCCCCATTCATGCAAAAGACAAAAGTAAATGATATTACCTCTTTCAGTCTAAAAAACACGGAAAATTTCCAATTTTGTTCGCCTTTGTCTCTACTTATATTTATTTAGTCTTTGCCAATAGTTCCGCTTGTTTTGATGATTCTTCAGGTTGGGCAATTTGTGTTGCAGGAGTAACATATTCAAGCATTCAACATTCTAGCATGTTCTGCTACTCCTCCGCCAATTTTATTTGAAACACTTATATATTGGCCCAATGGACCGTAAATAATATCCATATAACCAGAAACGCTCGTGTTTATAGTAGCAGCAACAGCAAAATTTTTGTTATTCCTTCTCCTCGATTAATTTTAGCAGACACAGCATTGCGCCCCTCATTTGCAATTATATTTAAGTTAGCGCAGTCCTTTTGTGTTGGCGGTGGTGCTTCTATCGGTAATGAAGGTGTTATTTCTCCGTGATAAAAATCAACAAAAATATCATTTTCAATTATATTTAAATTGTGGCAGTCCTTTTGTATTGGCGGTGGTGCTTCAACCGGTAATGAAGGTGGCGGTGGTGATGCTCCGGCTTTTTCTGCCCATACTAGACCTTTTGTATGATGTTTTTTAATGTATTGTTGCAACTTGGTTAAGGTTCTGACCCATGCACGAGCCCATTTAGCATGAGTTGGATTTATTTCTTTCCCGTATTTCAATATATGGTATATATGGTACTGTCCAGCATCCTTCATTTCTTTTACATGGGCACCTAGGCGTGGTGACAATAAGCACCAGCTAAGAGAATGTATACTTTTACTAATTTCTGTTACGTGATTGAAGTACGTTAAAGAAAATCTATTTTTCTCTAAGATATTTTCAATTGCAGCAATTTGATCGGTAATCCGCTCCAATAGTTCCGCTTGTTTTGATGATTCTTCAGGTTGGGCGATTTGTGTTGCAAGAGTAACATATCCAAGTTGCGCCTTGAATGCTATTTCTACAAGGTTGGTATGTTCTGCTACAATTCCGCCAATTTTATTTGAAAAATTTATATATTGGCCTAATTGATCATAAATAATATCCATATAATCAGAAACGCTCATGTTTATAGTAGCAGCAACAGCAGCAATTTTTGTTATTTCTTCTCCTCGCTTAACTTCAGCAGACACAGCATTGCGCCCATTATTTGCAATTAAATTTAAATTATCGCAGTCCTTCTGTATTGGCGGTGGTGCTTCAATCAGTAATGAAGGTGTTATTTTTCCATGATAAAAATCAACAAAAATATCATCTTCAATTAAGTTTAAATTATGGCCGTCCTTTTGTGTTGGCGGTGGTGCTTCAATCGGTAATGAAGGTGTTATTTTTTCGTCATACAAGACAACAAAAATGTCATTTTCAATTAAATTTAAATGAAGGTGTTATTTGTCGGGATAAAAATCAACAAAAATATCATTTTAAATTTAAATTGTGGCAGTCTTTTTGTGTTGGCGGTTGTGCTTCAATCGATAATGAAGGTGTTATTTTTTCGTCATACAAAATAACAAAAATGTCAGTTTCAATTAAATTTAAATTATGGCAGTCCTTTTGTGTTGGCGGAGGTTCTACAATCGGTAATGAGAGTGGCGGTGGTGGTGCTCCAGCTTTCCCAGATCATACTAGACCTTTTGTATGATGTTTTTAATGTATTGTTGCAACTTGGTTAAGGCTCTGACCCATGCACGAACCCCTATAGCATGAGTTGGATTTGTTTCTTTCCCGTATTTCAATATTTGTTTTATATGGTATTGTCTAGCATGCTTCATTACTTTTACATGGGCATCTGGACGTGGTGACAATAAGAACCAACTAAGAGAATGTATACTTTTACTAATTTCTGTTAGGTGTTTGAAGTACGTTAAAGAAAATCCATTTTTCTCTAAGATATTTTCAATTGAAGCAATTTGATCGGTAATGCGCTCCACTAGTTCCGCTTGTTTTGATGATTCTTTAGGTTGGGCGATTAGTGTTCCAAGAGTATCGTATTCAAGTTGTGCCTTGAATGTAAATTCTACAAGGTTAGCGTTAAATCCCAATATGGGTTTAATCAAAAAATTCGAGGAGGCGCCGGTTGGAAGGATAAGACTGAAAAAACCTGTTTTTGGTATGTCAATAATTCAACCTTTATTTCTCACAACTATTCTCTTAACCTAGACCTTATTGCTACTCAATCCAAATGAAATTAAAACGAAATAATAAAATCCAAATGATACAAATAATAATTCAATCAAAGAAAAATCAAAGGTTCAAAAATAAATGAAATCATAAAAAGAAAAATCAAAAGTTCAAAAATAAATGAAATGATACTTCAAAAAATCAAAAGAAGGAATAGCGTTTTTAATCAATCCAATGCTTAGATGCTGGATTTTTTACTCTGAAAAATTGAATTATCGATTAGTTTTAATTCTATTAAAAATGGGTAGTAATATGAGCTTCATTTGGTCTGCTCATATGAAAAAACGCGAGCCTTCATATATTCTGCCTGCTAATAAAGCTGAAAAAATTAAATAATTATGATTACATAGTGATTAGTAGTATCGGGCTCAAATGTCTCCCTTTAGATTTTGTTAAACAAGACTTAATTTATGTTTAACACTGCCGATCTGTCTTGGCGACTGCTCAAAATGCGAGTGATTTGCTACTTCCAGTAGCTCGCTATTTATAGGCAGAAACACAATAGCAATTGTGTCTGCCGGTGGCGTTGCTATGACCCTCGCGTCGTTTGTGAGATCGGTAATGATCAATTAAATTTAAATTGTCGCAGTCCTTCCTTTTGTGTTGGCGGTGGTGCTTCAACCGGTAATGAAGGTGTTATTTCTCCGTGATAAAAATCAACAAAAATATCATTTTCAATTATATTTAAATTGTGACAGTCCTTTTGTATTGGCGGTGGTGCTTCAATCGGTAATGAAGGTGTTATATTTTCGGCATACAAAACAACACAAATGTCTTTTTCAATTAAATTTAAATTATGGCAGTCCTTTTGTGTTGGTGCTACAATCGGTAATGAGGGTGGCGGTGGTGGTGCTCCAGCTTTCCCAGACCATACTAGACCTTTTGTATGATGTTTTTAATGTATTGTTGCAACTTGATTAAGGTTCTGACCCATGCACGATCCCATTGAACATGAGTTGGATTTATTTCTTTCCCGTATTTCAATATTTGGTTTGTATATAGTATTGTCCAGCATCCTTCATTTCTTTTACATGGGCACCAGGACGTGGTGACAACAACCCCCAATGATATTTTTGTTGATTTTTATGATGGAAAAATAACACTTTAATTACCGATTCAAGAACCACTGCCAACACAAAAGGACTGCGACCATTTAAATTGAATTGCAAGTGATGGGCGCAATGCTGTCTCTGCTGAAATTAATCGAGGAGAAGGAATAACAAAAATTCTGCTATTGCTGCTACTATAAACACGAGTATTTCTGGTTATATGGATATTATTTACCAATGTATAAATTTTTCAAATATGTAATATTGGCGGAGTTGTAACCGAACATGCTAACCTTGTAGAAATTGCATTCAAGGCACAACTTGAATATGATACTCTTGCAATACAAATCGCCCAACATGAAGAATCATCAAAACAAGCGGAACTAGTGGAGCGGATTACCAATCAAATGGCTGCAATTGAAAATATCTTAGAGAAAATGGATTTTCTTTAACGTACATCAAACACCTAACAGCAGTTAGTAAAAGCATACATTCTCTTAGTTGGGTCTTGTTGTCACCACGTCCAGGTGCCCTTGTAAAAGAAATTAAGGATGCTGGACAGTACCATATAAAACAAATATTGAAATACGGGATAGAAACAAATCCAGCTCATGCTAAAGGGGCTCGTGCATGGGTCAGAACCTTAGCCAAGTTGGAATAATTAATTAAAAAACATCGTACAAAAGGTATAGTATGGTTTATGAAAGCTGGAGCACAACCACCGCCACCTTCATTACAGAAAATGACATTTTTGTTGTTTTGTATGACGACGACATAACACCTTCAATACCGACTGAAGCACCACCGCCAACTCAAAAGGACTGCCACACTTTAAATTTAATTGAAAATGATATTTTTGTTGATTTTTATGACGGAAAAATAGCACCTTCAATGAAGCAGCTCCGCCAACACAAAAGGACTGCGACACTTTAAATTTAATTGGAAATGATGGGCGCAATCATGTGTCTGCTGAAATTGATCGAGGAGAAGGAATAACAAAAATTGCTGCTATGGCTGTTACTATAAACGTTTCTGATGGGTTAGGGTCCATTGGACCAATGTATAAATTTTTCAAATAAAAGTGGCGGAGTTGTACCAGAACATGCTAACCTTGTAGAAATTACATTCAAGGCACAACTTGAATATGTTACTCTTGCAACACAAACCGCCCAACCTGAAGAATCATGAAAACAAGCGGAACTATTGGAGCGGATTACCGATCAAATTGCTGCAATTGAAAATATCTTAGAGAAAAATGGATTTTCTTTAACGTACATCAATCACATAACAGCAATTAGTAAAAGTGTACATTCTCTTAGTTGGGTCTTGTTGTCACCCATAACCCTCGAGAATACTTCACAAGCCATGAAACAGACCACCTCCACACCACATGCGAGGCCCAACGTAATCCTTATTTTCTAAAATATTTACCGTGCTTTTATGTAAAACTTATTGATTTGAATTGCTCCCCCGCTCTAAACTACTATCCATTCAGAAAAATGGTGTTCTGGTAATCTTATGCTTGCCTTCTTTTCTTGCGAACCGTAATAAAGTTTTCATACCTTTCCTAACAAAATTATTTAAAAAAATTTATCTTAACCAAATGACTACAATTCCTCAAACAAAAATTCTCAGCTGAGTAATCATTGCAATGCCGCTGTGCCGTCATGGGATGCCGTGGGCTGATGATATCGAATGTAGCTGCCTACAGATTCGGACTACGGCTGTACACACACATGCATTTATTACTCAGCTGAGATCGTAAAATAGTAAGGCTACTTTGTAAGCAAAATTATTTTATTATTTGGTTAAGTAAGTTATATAGGATGTGTAGCCTTTGGGAAGGTAAGGAACCAAGCTTTAAATTACGAGAAGACTATTTTCCTGTATGGATAGTAGTTTAGGCTCTGTGGAATATATAAAGTAAATGTTTGGCGCTTTTCCATAAGCATCAATATAGAACATTTTAAAGAACGGACTCCAAACGCTCACATGTAGATCTCTGTTTCATGGCTTGGGAAGTATTCTCGAGGGTTTTGTGTCACCACGTCGAGGTGCCGATGTAAAAGAAATGAAGCATGCTGGACAATATTATATAAACCAAATATTGAAATACGGGAAAGTAACAAATCCAACTCTTGCTAAATGGGCTCGTGCATGGGTCGGAACTTTAACCAAGTTGCAACAATACATTAAAAAACATCAATATACCACTTCTTGGTTGGGTCTGCTTTTTACCAAGTCGCCAAGAAAGAGAAGCGGAAGATGATAGTAAATTCTATATAATGAGTATCAGAACCAGCTTAACACAAGCTCGCTGCATGGACATGTTTAATAAATAAACGGTCAGTAATACATGCGTTTCATCACTTAGTCGGTGTTAGTATTAGTATGTTACACTAAACATAAACCAAACACCAGATGAAATTACATGCACAAAACATTAAACAAAATAGATTAAATTTTATATAGACGTTTTTTAAAACATTCTTAGAAACGTCGAGAACAAAATACTCAGCCGTATTATTCACAGTAATACACATGCGATTAACCGGTTCATACCTGCTAAAGTTAGACCTCGAGCAGCTAGCATGCAACAAAGGTAGCCTTCTTAAATTGTGCCTACTATCGCGGAAAGAGATTTTGTTAAGTAGAAATGGAGAATGAATATTCCCGTTTAAGAGTTGCTGCACAAACATTACATCGGCTTCCATACGACGTTTCTCAAGCGAGTGCATATTTAAAAGCTTCAAGCGATCCTCATTAATGAATTTTTCCAGGGTAGGTGCCTGAGAGCAAATCGTAAGAAGTTCCGCTGAGCAGACTCGATACGGTCGATGTGTATACCGTAAAATGGAGACCAGACCTGGCTAGCGTATTCAAGAGAGGGTCTCACAAAGCAAGTATATAAATGTAATGTTATGGAGTGATTCGAGAACTCTCGGGACCAACGTTTTATAAAGCCCAGCATAGAACTACTCTTTGATACCATGAAGTTTATATGGGAGACGAAATTCAATCTTTAGTCACATTTGACACCCAAGTCACAGACAAAACTAATACGGCGAATCGAGGAATTCGAGAATCCATAATCATAAGTGATTGGTTTCTGATTCCTGTGAAAAGTCATAACCTCACATTTGTCGATAATGAGTACCAAATCATGGCTTTACACCAGTCATAAAATTTGTGAAAGACACGCTGTACATGTTCACAATCGTTAAAAGATTTAATCTGAGCGAAAAATTTGATATCGTCAGCATAAATCAATACTGCAGTGCGTCACAACAGATACAATGTCGTCAATAGATAGAATAAAGAGCAACGGGCCCAGGTGACTCACTTGAGGTACGCCGGACGATGCTTGCAAAACTCTAGAGATGGAATGGCGGAAATAGATTTGGTATGTTCTGTTATGTAAATATGACTCCGTCCATTTTAGGAAAGTTAGCGGAAACCCATACTATTCCATTTTAAACAATATCACGGCACGGAGTCAGATAACTTGTCGAAAGCTTTACTAATACTTTACTAATACAATCTGACTGAAAGCCTTTTGCAAACCCGCCATTAGTATCCGAGATGAGTTCTAATAAGTTGGTGCTTGTAGACCTGCCCGAAATAAACCCATGTTGGTTTGAAGAAAGCAAATTCTTATAGGAAAATGATAGCTGAGAGTGAATGATTGATTCAAATAATTTGGGAATGCAAGATAATTTCGCAATAGGCCTATAGTTAAAAATATTATTTTTACTACATGTTTTGTGGATAGATATGATGAAAGAATTTTTCCACAGCTGCGAGCAACAACCACTATCGAGCGATTTTTGGAAAATGATTCTCAGCGGGGCTACTATGGAGAGGCAGAATGACTTCAGAAAGGCTGGAGGAATCCCATTGGGACCCGTTGTGAGTCATTTGGAAGGCCATTAATATGATCAAGTATATCCTCATGTGTAATTGTAAGGATAGTGAATGAAACGTTATGAGAGCAACTAAAGTTGCTATTAAGAGATTGGAAATTTGAAGAGGAAAATGCATTTTCAAAAAATGAAGCAAACATATTGCAAATTTCAGACGAAACGTCACTAGCAGAATCTTCTTCTTCTCTCATGGTATTGGGGTAGCTGTCAGTTTTTTTCAAATTAATAAACCTTAAAAAGTTGCGTGGTCACTAAGTAATTTCGTACGCATACTTTTAGAGATCGGCTGACGCTCACGGGGAACACGAGAAGCGAATAAATCAAAAAGAATTATGTAAAACTTAGAAACATCTTCGTCAACACTATTGCAAGACAGCAATGTGTTGAAATCAATAGTGATAAGTCTACTAGAAAGTTCCGAAAAGTCAGCTTTTCTAAAATTGAAAAAGTATTGTGTTTCGTCACAATTTGAGAGGTTTTCGGTTTCATGGCAATTTGTAATTAGTAGAGGGGGTGATACTTGCCGAGAGTAGACATTATAACTGAACTAGATTCAACTAATAAGTTCCCCGCGTCAGTAGAAAATACCAGGTCTAGCTGCCTACCCATGTCATTGCTAACATTACTGATTTGGTTGAGACCAAAAGATGAAATAGTGTCAAGGAATAGTTGTCAAGTTATTAAGTGGAAGATAGTCCTCGTCATCTTCATTAAGTACCCATTGAATCATTGAATATTGGGTAAATTAAAATCACCAATAAGTAGTAACTCGTCCATGGGTTCCATCTTACCATGGATAAAATTAGATGTTAAAGTAAGTAGGTCGTAAATAATTAGACCTTTTTCATCGACAATATTTATGGAGTCTGGAGGAATATAACAACAAATTATGTATAAGTCATATTTTAGGAGAGATAGCTTAAGAGCTATGAGCTCAATATCAAGGGTGTTGGAGAAACAAGGAAGTACAATTTTGCTGCAATTGAACTTTTTTTTACAGGCGAGAACTACGCCCCGCCACGAGCTTTCGAAACAGTATGTCTATCCCTTCTAAAAGTTTGATAAGAATTGTCAAGAATTTCAGCATCGCGAAGACCATGATGCAGCCAAGTTTCAGTGAAAACACCTATATCAAAGCAAGTCGCGACAGAGGATTTGAAGATATGTGCGGTTTTTGTTCGAATCCCCTTACATTTTGATAGTAAAAGGAAAGCGACTTCAGTCATAAAACAAGTATTGAACAAGTGGGATCAAACTGATATTGAATGGGCTCATGTATGGAGCTAAGCAATGCAGGTGTGGTTTTGGGGCTTAACCAGGGTGGATGGTGGCGACGGGGTCCTGTTCAGTCGCGGAATTATCTTCAAACTTAAAACTAAAACAACACACTAAAATAAATACTAAGACTCACCAAAAAGGTGAAAATCCGGCGATGAAATTGGTTCTGGTCCCACGAAGCACCCTCAAGCGGAAGCTAAAACGAAAACCAAAAGCATTTATAAAAAATAATAAACAATTAGAATTATCAGATCATTCACGATCTGAGACTTCAATTAAAACGAAAACTCACTTGAAAACAAATTACACCTGAATTCCCACGTTGCAAGGAATTATCCCACGATATCCCAAGGAAACCAAAAACCTGAAATAGAAAACCATTCAAAAATGTAAACACTTACTTCCAACCTGCCGTCAACCACTTTCACAGATTCAAAATGGCAGCTCATAGCACAGAGAATATTATACTCATTAGACTATGATGACGTCACTTGGGGACCAAATGTACGAAGTTTCACAAAATTACGCGGGCGTCATTGTGTTTCTGCCTATAAATAGCGATCTACTGGAAGTAAAAAATCACTTGCGATTTGACCAAGCCACAAGACAGATCGGTAGCTCTGAAACCATATTAAGTCTTGCTTAACAAAAACCAAGGGAAGTATTTCTGACTCACATTTCTACTAACCTTTTGAAAATTTAAAAATATTAAAATTTCTAATTTTTCAGCATCCCAGTGGGAGTTATTTTAACCTCAGCCAACTTCCTGCACGAGCAGTTCTATGACGCTAATCTTTTCATCCACATAACCTCACGTTAATGATTTAATTAATAATCATTCTTTCTCTCTCTAGTTTACAGACTGACTCGTAGAAACGCCAGGGGAAATAAAAACCCAGAAAAAACCAATTTTATTTTGAATTAATACATTTTTTGAATTAGTGCAGTAAAGTAGAGGTAAAATTAGAAGTGAATTTTTATAGAATGAATGATATCTTGTCTTTAGTTGTTAAGAAGTTATTGTGATAATGAAACGAATTTTGGTATTTTGATAAATCAACCTGTCTTATCATTTCTTAAACCGGCACCTGCCCCATTTTATGCTAAGCCCACATTGGGACTTAACAGACACAAAGAATCCCCAAAGCCGGGGTCTTAACAACATCGGAGACTACCTTTTGCTTTCTCTCTCAGTTCCTTCTCTCTACAGTGTTCAAAACTCTCCTGGTGGATGATCGGAATGCGCGGCGTTGGCAAGGTTTTTTTATTCACTTGTATTTTGTTTTTTTTCAGCATGTTGGCAGAAATATTACTTTTTCTTTTCCGGTACCTTCCAGGATACCGAAGGAGCAGCTGTATTTTCACGCGTTTTTTTCCGTATGTCCGTCTGCAATCATTAGCGCATCCGCGTTCAAAAGATTTCCGTCCGTCCGTCTGTCTGGTCAGTTATTTTGTTTATTTTGCACAGCTTTACCATCAAGTTATATGGGTGGCAAGAACCACCGCAAGCCGGCTGGGTGCTAGCGCCATATTTGCTGTGCAGCCACGCACGCCAATCCTACGATGATTTTGCAGCAAGGATGTGTCAGATGGAGTATCTATATATATCCAGGTAAAAGTGGATGTAGGTAGATCGTTCGCCTGACTAGCTCGTTGTTACAAAGTCGGATGCCAATCTAGAGGATGCTCAGCAGCCATCCTCCCATCAGAGTGATCGAAGCAGCTCCAAGAAGCCATAGAAGCCATAGAAGGTGAATGCTGCATCTGCATCATCCGAACCATCACGCTGCATCAAACCGCCAAGGACAAGGTCAAAATAGATGAACGTCGTTCATCAACGTGGCCGCGAACCGAAGCTTCGCTTCCGAGTGGGCCCACAAGCCCAAAGCTCCTGTATATACCACATAAGAGAAGAACACTTCAATGCCAGAAACTAAAAAATTTAGAAATTTTGGTAAGAGGAAAAATGTCAAGTAGTCATTACGTCGATGTCCACGAGCCAAAACTTGGCTCGCTGCCGAGTAGATGAGCAGTTAGACAAAATAAACTATTGAATTAATGGTGACACTAATGTTGACTTGACCGAATGCAGTTTGCTATCAAACATGCAACTAGGACCATGGCCGAGTGACTCAACTATGGTTCAAACGCCGATCTTAACGAGAGCCAAGAGGGGATATCATGAAAGTAACGCACTTTACAGAAGCAAAAAGAGTTCTAGGTAGACCCATCCACTTGTATCCAGCCAGGCAACCCACGTCTCGACGCACGCTGTTGTGAACAAGAAGTAGCCATGCTAAGAGATAATGATCTTAGCAACCAAACTAATTTGAATTGAATTTCTTAAATAGTAAGGCTTTACATGACAAAAAAATCTAAAAATGATAATTATAATAAGAAATGATTCTTGGAATCGTACTGGCAACTTAGTCAAGTGAAGCTTGACTATATGCTAAAAAGAAAAACCTTATATTGGGCGCCATTTTTATGTAACAAATGAGCGACCAGAAATAATTTTCAAGATAGTATTGCACTTTAGTCAAGAGAAGCTTGACTAAAGGTAAAAAAAAAAACCGTGTGGGCGCCATTTGTTACAACGAGCTTGTCAGGCAGCAGATCTACCTACATCCACTTTTACCTGGATATACATAGACAGATACTGCATCTGACACCTCCTTTCTGAAAAATTATCGTAGGATTAGCGTGGGTGGCTGCACAGCGCATATATAATGCTAGCGGTCAACTGGCTTTGGGTCGTTCTTGCCACCCACATCCCTTGATGGTTGGCTTCCATCTGTTCATCTGTCTGTCTGATGAAATTAGAACCTAAAAAAAAATTATAATTAACGTTATTAGGGCTAATGCACAGAAATAAAATTGTTAATTTTATGTAATGAGAAACTAAATGTTTAAAAGTTCAAAGTAAATATCACTAACCTTAAGAGCCTAATAAAATAACGACCGAGCCCACTGGAAAATAGTACTTTGGGCTATATTTTTCCGCGCAGAACTGTCAGATAGACATAGTATAGTATACACAGCTGTATATACACAGCATAGAAACAAGCGACTCTCAATTAATCATTTAAAAAACATATTATGCACAGCTGTACAAACATGTATACAGCATGTATAATAATAAAGCACAACGCTTAGTAACTTGAGTAACCACAACATTTTACGTACATATATTATTGTTCAAGTGTTGTATCAGGCTTGTAAATATGTAATATGAGCATTGAACATGAAAAACAAAAAAGAAAAAGAAATGAAAACTATAAGACTCTCAAATACTTCCAATCAATTAATAGTTCAAGAAGTGATTAGAAGAATAAGCAAGTGGAAATATATTATCTTATCAAACGGACACAATACAGCTGACTAATTGCATCCGGACTATAACTGTTGCATAAGGCCTCACGTCCCCATGAATACTTATATAAAAGAAATTAATTCAATTCAATACGCTGTGGGCAGACGATTTGGTGACGTGCGAGTATTTTTCGATTCACCGGTGAATTCCTTAACAGCATTAGGAAGATGCAAGATGGTGGCTCTTCCTCATAATGACAGTCTTCTACTGATTCCAGTCCTTTATAATTGCTTGTAAATCATTCACGTAAGTACCTTAGAAGATATTTCAATATGAAACATTTTGTTTCTTTTAGATAAGTTGAGTAAAATGGATAATATTACGTGTACTACACTGACAAATGTACTCCATTATGAAATTGACTAATTGAAACGTTGCAATGCTACTCTAGAAGGTAACATTGGTAAAAATAAAATTTGAATATACATATACCTATATATGTATATTGAAAAATAATTTTTTTATTATTTTCATCTATTCAGACCTTTATTCGTGAAGAACTTCAGTGTTTCAAAGACTGTGTTCTTAATGAAGTTAACATTTACTATTTCAGAAATAATTCAACAAAAAACAGAAAAGATAGTTAATCTGCAGCTTGAAACAACTATACCATTGGAAAGCAATTAGCAAAATAGAATTTTTTGTCTAATGAAAAAACAAAACATTTCCGCATCGAAAAAGACGCCGAGTTATGGCAACTAGAAAATACAATAAATGAGGATAATATTGATGAATATGTGCGTTACTGATTTTATTATTCACGATGAGAAACTAACCATAATAATTTCAGGTTAAGGCAATTAAAAAACTTGGCGTCGTATCTTACGAGGACAGCTTAAAAAAAATCTTGAGTCCAGCCGTCATAAATGAATATAACTATGATGGTATTCATGGCAAGAAAGCCTTCAAAATATTTCAAAACCTTAACGGCGTTTTATTCCGTAAGTACTTATTAAATAAAAAGCTACATCAGTATATAGGAAAAGTTTTCAAATTTAGGGCGTTTTTCCATTTTAATTTTATCACAATAAGTAGGTATGTCTTTCTTAATTCTTTACATTTGATATTCTATCACAAGAGCATCTCAACATCGCGCAGACAAAGAAAATTTTACAAAGGAATTACGTCGTGGATTTAAAAGAATCAAGGCTGTTGGGAGTTATAATTAAAACGACTTAACTTCACGATAATTTGAATCATACTCTATTAACTTCTTTCTTGTTACATGAAATTACATTTATTTCTTAAGTAAAATTATTTCATAATGGGGTCATTCTTGCATTATTGCTTCTTGTTATTCATTGAAATGATCGACAAATGTTTATTAAGCGCTTTATTGTCTTATTGGAAAATTTGACTGGGAAATTTTGGACACATTTACTTCTGCTTGGATCGGGGAGAACACCTTCAGATGTACACTTGTGACCCAAATATACAATTTCCTTTTGCAAAAAACTACATTTCTCGGGTTGAAGCTTCAAGTTATGAGCTCGAAGCCTTTTCAGAACTTCTCTCAATTTATTTTCATGATTTATTAGGTTACTAGCAAATATAAGAACATCATCAAGGTACGCCCACGACTTGAACTCGCATGTACCCGAAAGCACATGATTCATTACTCTCTGAAAGGTTGCCGGCGCCCCCTTAAGCCCAAAAGGCATACGTTTAAATTGGAAATGCCCATGAGGAGTGCGAAATGCAGTCTTCTCTCTGTCATTTTCACTTACTTCTATCTGATGGTAGCCGCTAGCAAGATCTAATGTGGAAAAATATCGGGCGTGACCCAACTGGTCTAGAATATCTTCTATTCTAGGCAGTGGATAGGCGTCCCCCACAGTAACCTCATTGAGCTTGAGATAATCGACTACAATACGCCAGCGCTTCTCCCCATCAGGTCCCGGTTTTTTCGGGACTACTAGAAGTTGCGAATTCCAGGGACTTTTACTCAGTTCAACTATTCCCTCGTTTAATATTTTATTCACTTGGCTATTTATTACTTCGCGTTGTGTTTGAGGAAGACGATACATTCTTTGATTTATACGGGCTTGATTTGATTGAGTCGGAATGTCATGTTGGATACTTTTCGTATAAGTAAGAGCATCTCCCGGTAAATAAAAAATGTCTTCATACTCATAAGGAAGGTTGTAAATAGAATTTTCTTCCACTACATTAATATTTTCTCCTAACTGAACCATATTCATTATTTTATTAATACGTTCCTTTTTATAACTTTTTAAATTAGAGCTTTGAGTGCAAAAAATGTTTCTTATATCACATTCCACTTCATTGCTATTTTCAATATTTTCATACTGCTTAAAGGAATTTATATTTAGATAAATTATTTCATAATTATCAAGCGATTTCAACTGAGGTGAGTAATCTATTATTTTCACACTGTAGTCCTTTACATTAATAACACTTATAGCGGCTGTATCATCAAAAGGCTTTATTAAACAATTACCAATGTACACACCTTTCTCAATCTCAGCAGTCAAACAGAGCAGTTCTGCTTTACTGTTTAATTTAATTGGCACCAATACCTCCGATCTAGATGGTAATTCAAAATTAATTTTTCCTTCGAATGTTATCAATTGCTTGCGATCTATGCTCCCTTTTGTATCACTTTTTAGCACACCAACTTTGTTAGCTTGCGAGTTAAGATTCGTGGCTTGTTGTGTTTCAATGCATACACTTGAGAGCAATCCTGTATCGATTGACTTTTGAGACATGTATCTATCATTAGGCATCAAATCAACTCCCTTAGAGCGTGATCTAAGATTGATTTTTGCCAGTATTGGAGTGTCAACATTCGAAGTATTTTTGACAAAGGGTACAAAAATATCTTCAGCGTTCGCCTCCGTGCGAGGAAACTTGAGACGCTGAGATGGTCCATCAACAACGCAGTGTGAGGACAAAAAATTGTTGCCTAAAATTCCATCACTTAAAATGTTATCATTATCAGAGATAACGTGAAATTTACAAATGTAATTTGAACCGACCAACAAATTACCGTCACAAGTTTCCACAGTTGAACTTTGACCATTTATCGTTTTAAGCTTAACTTTTTCATGTTTGTTGATTTCTATATTCTCTTTTAATTTGCTTTCTTTTATTAAACTCACTTCTGAACCGGTGTCACCTATCAAGTTAACGTTTTCATTTTTTGTAATGTTCAGTGGGATATTTACCACTGGAACATCACTCTCAGCGGAGCACCCCTTTGTGGTGTTTTTAATTAGAGACGTGCCGGGGTGTCGGACGTCTCCAAATCGATTCCCGTTTCCAATCTTCTTAGTTTTTCTTGTAGCTGTCGCGTCTCCCATCTTTCTTTAGCTATACAGTAATTTTCGTCATGTCCAGGTTGTAAACAAACGTTGCATAGAACAGAAGGTTGTTCACTATAACCGGAACGGCCGACATGACTCATATTCACTTTTTTATATGAATTCCCCTACTCATTCTTAATGAATTTATTATTAATATTTCTAAAATTATTTTGCCTTCGTTGGCAATTTTGATAAGTATGACCATATGCCTTACAAAAAGTACAATACGGTGTCGACTTACGAGTTCGACATTCGTAACATGTATGGCCTAGGCGATTGCAAAAACCACACTTGACCTGATTTTGCTTTTTGTCTTCAGGAGTTAACCTTGAGCTGTTTTCTGTAAGTTGGTTCATGGTAAAATTTTTATTCAAATTAAACTTATTATTGGCATTTATGGAATTGGGGTTTGTTAAAAGATTTGAATAAGCTGTTGTACAATTTAGTGTACCAAAATTTGGATAGAGCATGAATTGCTCTGCTTGTTCGAGTCGTTTAACTTTTGACGTCAATGCCTCTAGTGTTCTTTCTGGATCTTGCCAAAGATAGAACTTTTGAGTTGGGTTAAATATTCCAATTTTAAAACTGTTAATCGCAAGTTCCTCTAATTCTGTATTAAGAATATGTGCACCCGCAGGGTATTGTTCCTTAGCTTTCAATCTGCACTTTTCTAATTGTCTTTTTACACGATTTAGAAACGTTAACAGACTTTTACCAGGCACTTGTTGCATTAAACGAATTAAGTAACATATAGGATTTTTCATCCGAAAAATTATCTTTAAAGGAAGTGAAAAACTCTTCAATGGTTTGGAAAGTCTTATCGCGAAACAATTCTAATGCTCGACCACGCAAACGAGTGGGAATTAATTTCAATAAAAGAAGTTTTTCTTCGGGGGTTTCTAATGATTCGTATGCCAGCCGACAAGAAGTCATAAACATACATATGTCATTCGACAAATTGGAATTATCTTCTCCAGAAAAAAGGGGAATAAGATTTAAAACAGTACTATTTACTGTCTCCATTTTTGTAATTTTACATAAATTTGTCGAATTCGAATTCGTCTTATTATTACTAAGAAAATTTCTATTACTAGGTTCTAAATCTACACACCTTTGTAATTCTATACTGGATGGCGCTGAGTTGAACCTTGGTTTCAAGTATTTCCTTCCGTGACGTAGCTGTATAATAGTCACGTCTCTCGTTTCATTTACTTTCTCCGCTTCTGGTTGCTGTTGCTGTTCGGCTATTTCTCCAACAGCAGCTTACTATTTTTCCGCTGCGTGAACTTCAACTATTATTTGTTCCGTTGTTGTTGTGATTGGAACCTCAGTTGGATTGTTGTTTTGGAGCTCAGAGCTTGCAATTTCTGAGATCTTACTTCCGGATGTTAACGTAGAAAAGGTTGGGCTACTCTCCTCGAAACTGAAGGAATCTATTTCCTTATAAATCTTTCCAACCTGTTGTCCAAAGGTAATTTCGGCGTGCTAGTCGTCCCAGATATGAAAACTAATATCGTCTTTCATACATAACTGTACCACATTTCTTTTTGTACACTTATTCACATGAAAACTAAAATCCACTTTTATACACATGTATGTACATAACTGTACCACATTTCTTTTTGTTTACTTATTTTTTCGTTTTCCCATATAATTTTTCACACTGATTCACTTCTTTATTTTTCGCACGTCAATTCTAATAGTGTTACAATCAACTCAATTGTTTTTTTCTTTTTTGGTAAAAGCTACCGGCTGCGCCAATTTATGTTGGGAGTTATAATTAAAACGACTTAACTTCACGATAATTTGAATCATACTCTATTAACTTCTTTCTTGTTACATGAAATTACATTTATTTCTTAAGTAAAATTATTTCGTAATGGGGTCATTCTTGCATTATTGCTTCTTGTTATTCATTGAAATGATCGACAAATGTTTATTAAGCGCTTTATTGTCTTATTGGAAAATTTGACATAATTTTCACAATAAAGCCAAAGTAAGTTTATTACGTTGGTGCCCTAATTGAGCTCTTTCATAATAAAGGCTTTTTTGTCTGATCATTTCGATGAATGACAATTTCTTGTTTCCTAACAAGGCAGTGATAAGAATGAACAAATGCGTGGCAAATAAAAAAATGAAGCCAAATTAATTTTGCAGTTTACTTTTGTATTATCTTTTAGTATTGAACTTTTTTTGTTACTCACTGAACTTTTTCTTTTACTCTTTGAACTTTTTTTTTACTATGGATTTTATCTTTAACTCAATGAACATTTTTTTTTTTTTTTAGAATAAATATATGTACGTAACTTTTTTGATTTTAATAATATATATAAATTACATTAGAATGAAATAAAATTTGTGAAACTATTTGTCATCATTATTAACACTCTTATTTAAAACATTATGGGAATGCCTATATAACTAGTTGGCAATAACTCATCCAATAACTAGTTACAAAAGAACACTGCTCCACTAGTTCGCAATAATTGGTCCAATAACTAGTTGAAAAGTCTACATTGGAAACGACGTTTCCGGCAATGACAAGCCATGTTAAAAGTAATGCAAGTTATAATACCTACAACATGTAACTGCTTCCATAGTTTCCGTAACTAGTTATGGAGCTAGTCTAGGACGCGTTCCATTTCCTACTGGGATAAATGAACGCACACCAGCCATCTGCATTCTGGCTTCATATACGTGCCTCTTGTATCTAACTTCGCTGGATATTAAAAGTTGTGCGCGCATGCATATATGGAATATGAATATGTGGACTTGTGCAGAGATGAAAAAGAAAACAATTCCAGAACCAGCCCCCCATAGATAGCTGACAAAGCTGACTGAGAGTTATGTATTCACTAGCGTTGGTATTTTTTTAAAAAGGGGTACCTGGGTTCTACGAATTAAACGCGAACACAAATTTGCTCGTCCAACTTTATCACAGTCATTGCATGTGCTACGCAATATACATCTGGGCGTTCTGGAAATGGCTGAATTTCGATGACAAAAAGAGAAGATATCATTGTAAAAGTCAAAGAACGAATAACATGTCATCATATTTTCAAAATCCCTTAAATTGAAGATATTTGGGGCAGAAATAAAATTTTAAATACAAACAAATTTAAACCTGAATTCTATATTAAAATATTACATACCCACTACATATGTATTAGTTAAAAAATTAAGGCGGTAGGAACTTAATAAAAAAATTCAAAATGCCTTATTTTTTTCCCCAAATTTTGAAATTAGGTGAAAAAATTGTTAATGGTCCGTAGTTGCTCAACTCAGAGTCAGATTTAGGTCGATGCATCCTTTCGAATTTTGTATATCCTTTGTTTTGAAAGGACAGTGTCATCCAGTTATTTGAGTTGAATGTGAAAAGTAGTGAAAAAGTGTATTATCGTAAACGATTTAGCAAGGATATCAGTTGTGTGAACAAGACTTTTAAAATAATTAAAACGTGTAAGTTGATCAATAATATAAAATCTACGTTGTTAAAAGAGGTAAAAATTGTTTTACAAAATAGTTTTTTTAATAAAATTGTTAAGTTTTGATGTCATAACAGTGCTCGGTATTGGACACTTAAATTGGCATAAAACCAGTAACGAGCTCGTTATTGGCAAAAAGGTGAAAATTCTTGGATCAAGTAAAGAACATCTTCACGAATTCGTAACAATCACTACTATTATTTAAAATTTATTGATTTTAAAGCTTGCATAATGCCAAAAAGAACAAAAAAATATACCAAAGAAAACTTGCAAAGGGCGTTGCAAGAAATTAATGATGGAAATTTAATCCAAACTGTGGCTAAAAAATATAATATTCCACGAGGAACTGTGCAAAATGGGCTTAACGGTCGCACACATAAGTCTTCATTTGGGCAATCAGCATTTCTGGCAGAGAAAAAAGATAAAACAGTTGTAGAATGGTTCCTAAGTAACCATAAAAAAGGTTTTCCTAGAAGAAAGGAAGATGTCCAGGTAGTTGTAAAAAGTTCCTATCGTTAGTGAACCTCGAGCCAATCCTTTTAAAGAAAATATACCTGAAAAAAAGTGGTGTGCATACTTTCTACGGAAACATCCAGGATTGTCTATAAGGACACCGGAAGCTGTCACCAGTTCGAGTGCAAAGGTATCTGAAAATGATATTCGTGTATGGTTTTCTCAAATAAAATGTTATTTGGAAGAAAAGAACGCGTTCAATATTTTTAGGGATCCAAAAAGGATTTGCAATGGCGACGAGACTAATTTTCAAATATGTCCTAAAAGTTGGAAGGTCTTGGCACCAAAAGATAAAGTAATACATTCTAGCACTTAATTATAAAATATTTTAAATGTAATTTACACCTTTCTAGGAACCAAAAATGTCTACGAGACATGTTATGAAGCCAAGGATAATTTAACTGTGATGTTCACTTTTTCTGCTTCTGGTCTATCAGTTTCACCCATGATAATATATCTATATAAAATGCAAATGGATATACTTGAATCGATACCAGATGATTTGAAATGGTCGAAATCAGAATCTGGCTAGATGACGTCGGTAATTTTCGAACACTATGTAGAAAAGTTGTTCTATCCTTTTCTCCAGCAGAACAAAGTGCCTTAGCCGGTAATATTTTTGTAGACAGCCATAAACCACACATGACTTATTCGCTGTCAAAATTGTGTGATAGTTTAGAAATTATTACAATTTGCCTTTATCCTAACGCAGCAAGAATTTTACGATCGGCGGATGTATCTGTTTTTAAATCCCTAAGATCGGCGTGGGCAATAGAGTCACAGAACTGGAGACGACAAAACTTAGATTGTTAAATTTTACTCGCACCAAATTTGCTCTACTTCTGTAAATGGTAATATAAAGATATTTGAGTTCAGATATCATACAGAATTGTTTTTAAACATGTGGGCTCTATCCGTTTGATCCCGACGCAATAGACTTTTCAAAATGCTTGGGAAAGAATGTCAGCACGAATGTAAAGCAACAGAGTCCAGTTTCTCCAGAAAAAACTTGAGTTCTTGACTTGAATCATTTCAAAGAAATAGTTGGAGAGCAGAAAATTGCACAACTTAAATAATTTTACCCTGTCAAGCGCCCTTGTACCGCAGACTTTGCTCTCTTGCATGACATCTATAAAGAACTTGCGGGTGCGCCTGCTTTTACAGTACGAGTAAGTGAAATTCACAATCATAATTATTTTAATGTAGCTATACGTCGGAATTCGAATATGCAATTAACTAATATTTTATATTGTGCATATTCAGGAAAGCGAAAAGACTTCATCGGAAGACATCACTGAATTCATGTATGGTAACGAAGAGTGTACAGAAGTACCAGTTCCAATTACTAATGACGGCCAAAGTGAGTTCATTCGAAATATCGAAGTGTTGCCAATAGTTACTGCAGATAGCACTGGGAACATTATCTTATATCTTCCGATAGCCTCAACCCCACAACGATTTCACAAACAAGAAAAGCAAACCCGTTCTTATATAATATCATCATCTAACTTTCGATAATTTCATACTGAGAAAATGGAGAAAAAGATAACAGCTGAAAATTTGAAGGAAGAAAATCGATTAAAACGTAAATAAAAAGCTTTATTACCTCAACAAAATATAGACCAGAAAGTTATCCAAAGGCAAAAGAAAAAAGAAGAAAAACAAAATGTGACGAAATAGAGAATATAGAAGCAAACCACCAGAGTTGGATCAAAGTTACGAAAGAACATCGACAATAATGGACAGTAAGAACCGTATCATATTGTTACATACGTAAATTATACTTGCCTAAAAAAGCCTAAAACAAATACCTAATAATAAATAAATCAAATTTAAAAAATATTAAAATATTTCATCCATAAAATTTTCACATAAGCTAACCATGCCTAAAACATGGTTAGCTTATCTATCCATAAATTAAAATAAAATTATTCCCATGGCAAATTTTGCCTTCAGCAAAATTTGCCAGTAGAAATATTTACTTTAAAAAAATAAAGCAAAAGACAAATCGTACCTTCAGTACGATTTGTCGTGAAAATTGCAATATGTATGTAGGAACGTACATACATATCACAAAAAAGCTTTCGCGATAAGAAGAGCGCGCCGCGAAAATACATTGTATGTATACGCGCGCGGCATCGTGACGGTGGCTGATGTTTATAAAAGCATCAAATTTCAAGCCTCCGTCCAACGAAAAATATTCTGGACTTGTTTAATCAAGTCCAGAATAAATGGAAATTTTCTCAGGGTGAAAATGCAACTATGCATTTTCTACCCTGAACGAAGGCTCTTGATCGCGACAAGAGCCGAGTTCTGATTTAAACTTTCTACGCGGCGGTTAAGCATTAAAATTTGAAAAAGAGTTTGGATTTTAAAAATTGGTTCGGCGCGGTCGTGGTGAGGTAAAATATTAAAAAAAAAACAAATAAATAATAAAGAAAAAGATATATTTTCAATTGAGAAAAGTTATAGAAATAAATAATAAAGAAAAAGATATAATTTCACTTGAGAAAAGTTGTAAAAACCGAGATGAGAAGGAAAATTGTTTTGTGATTGTAAAAATAGTGAAAAGATTGTGACCAAAAAAAAAGAAATAAAAAGTGTTGTGTTTAATTTTGCACACAGAAAAGCAAGGTTGTTTTGATTCCCGCAACACAAGGTAGCAAAGGAGCACTGGATATGGCTCCCGCTTTCCCCCACGAGCAGGTACTTAGCAAGTTGGTACAAAAATATAACAATTGGCGCAGCCGGTAGGATAGAGGAAGCCTACTTTAAACAAACAAAAGTATAAGCGCTCGAAAACCCTCTATCCTACGAATCAAAAGGAGTTGAGGACAAAAGCGAATACTGGGCAAGACACCCTACCCTTCGCCTGAAGTTGAGTCTGGCTTCAGGAGTATTTCGATCTAGTCGGCTCCCAACGCTCGGGGTCGGACAGCTTTAACTGCCTCTGTTTGAAAAACTCGCAGCCACCCCCTCATCAAAGCACAAAGTGCCAACGTGGGACAATAGTGGGCTTCATCCCAGCCCAGGAACATAAGACGTCCATAGCCGAAAATTCCAACGCGAAACTTGAAGGAAGGCTCCTCCAACCGACAATCTGCGATCCGGAGCTGAAAGGGACTTCGAAGTAGGCAACGCGCCCCCCTTTCAGCTTTTATCCAGGGGAATTTAAGAAGGCCACGGGCCCCCCCGGCAGCAAAAGAACTTCAATCACAAAAAACCAGCGATCCTGAATTGAGAGGGACCTCGAAGAAGGCAATAAGCCCCCCTCTCAATTTGAACCAAGGGAACTAAGACGGCAGAAGCCCCCCTAGCTGCAAATTCTACATACGGTGGTCCATGAGCGAGGGAAGCTCCCACCAGGAGACGCCGCCGGAAATCTCACCAATTCCACCAACTCCACAACAATCTTCCTCACCGGGCGACGCACAGGAAGATCCGTCCCGGTACGAAGGAGGCAACGAGGGAGCAACATCTGCAACTGAGGGTGCTAATCAAACACCCCCAACAAATTCAACAGCACCAGGAGTCACACTCAGGAGTGGGACAATCCTTACAGGTCCCCAACAAGAAAGACCTTCTAATTTAAATTTAGAAAACTATTTAAAATATCTAGAGGGGAAAGTGCGAGACTCCGAACTTTCTGTTCTACAGTGCGATTCTATCGATAAACAGCTCAAAAAGTCCCGTGAATGGCGGCTTGAGCAAATCGCGCGATTCAAAGAAAGTACGGAAAAATTTAAAGAAAGCTTAAAGCAGTTTGGGGAACTCTCGCACTCTCTCGAAACAGAAATTACAAATAATAGTGTAGAATTAAGAGAAGGTGCCATTGAAGACAGTGTCAGTGATTCCACCGTGAGTGAAATCCTATTGAATTGGCTGGGCGACTCCCTTTTGGAAACCAGCATAGAAGACACTAACTCCCCAAAAGTGTCCAACTTTAGCTTCAGAATCCCCAATATAAACATGGCAGATTACGCGAAAATCGCCAAGTTAACTGCCCAGCTCGTACCCCTATTCTCGGGAGAGCAGCACCCAAAATGGAGCCTGGAGCTCCAAACTTTCCTAGGATGCTGCAGGCAGGTAATCCAGTGCATTTCGGTGGAGGAACTATCGGCATTTTTGCAAATCTTCCCCACCAGACTTCGAGGCGAAGCTTACCAGCTTTTTGCCTCAAATATGCCTGCTACTTTCAAAGAGGTAGAAGAACGGCTAAATCGTACCTACCTGCCTAGGGAAACTTTCCAGGAACTGGTAAATAAATTAATTACTACAAGGCAGTATCCTTTAGAAAACCTCACAGCCTTCACGGCACGAGTAAAACAAATGCTGGCACTCTGTAATGAAGCAGCAGAGTCCAAATATGGCGCTACAGCAGCCCCCGCTGTGAAAACACAGCTAGAAGACTTCGCGAAAAACGCACTAAAAACAGGAGTCAATAACCCGTATATGTACCAATACCTTCTGACCATGACAGACGGCATGGTGGATGACCTCGTACAAAGAGCACTTGACATGGAACGTCTCCAGCAAAGTGCTCTGTTCCTGCAACCTCCAGGACAATTCCAAACAAATATGATGCAGAATACATTGCCAAATTCTGCCAGTATCAGTGTACCAAATAACGCACCATTAACTCAAAGTAGCACCCTAGTAAATCAAAGCGTATATAATCCTGGCATCATATCCTACTCACAGGATCCCCGGCAAAACAATATGCCCATTAACCCAAGCAGTCACATACCAACGTCACAGTTCACACAGGCCGGCACAGCATACATCAAACAGGAGCCAAGATCTCCTAATAAAAATTATAATGTACCAAATAAAAATAATTATTTAAATAAAATCAGTTGTAGTTTTTTTAATCTAAGAGGCCACACATATGCTGATTGCCTCAAAAGGAAAAATACGTCTTATTGTGTGAACTGTAAAATATATAACCATGACGTGCGTGACTGCAGAAAAAACAATAATAGTTTCCAGAGACCACACAACAATAGTGGACCACCAAACCAACGTCCTAGAGAGCCGCACCACCCGAATAATAACAACTCAGGAGTCTATAACGTGCGTAAAAAGTGCGAATTTTGTGGTCGTTCTGGACATACAGTAAATAACTGTGAACAAAAACGTAAATGGGAAGCTCTGAGTCTGCCCGGCTCGACTATAAATCCCCCATCTAATAAAATAGGGTCCCCTCAGCAGCCCGATTCCAGTGTCGCTACAGTAAAACTTCCCTTAGACATTGGCCTGAACGGCCAAACTAAACTAGTAGTAGACACAGGCGCTGAGGTTAGTATAATAAAGAAAAGGTCATTAAAAGATCTCAAAGAAATTCACCACAATGAGGCATGTACACTGCAGACCCCATTTGGTACCGGAAAGACGCTGGGAAATTGCAAGGGAAACTTCGTTTTCAAAAACAAAATTCCCTGCAAGTTTCAAGTTGTAAAGAACTTGCCTGGCCTTTCCGATGATGGACTTCTAGGAAATGATTTCCTAGCAAAAAACTGTAACGCTGAGGGTCCTAATAAGGCACTAAGGTTTCCTCGCATGGAAACTAATCCAGACGAATTTGCTTTGCCATTAGAGTTTGAAACGGACAAGCTACATTCTGAACAAGCAGTCGAAGTAAGAACACTTGCAGAAGAGGTAGAGTCTAAACAGGCTGAACTATCCACCTGTAGTGTCTTCAAGGCTTCTCAAACGAGAAAAGCTGGCTGCCAAGCTCCAAAAGAGCCCAAGGAATGTGAAAAAGGCTGTCTGGGCGAACAAGAGACCGATGAAATCAGGCAGCAATTGGGTACCTTTAAGGAACCAATCAGCATACCTGCCTGCTCTCAAATTGTTGCCCCAGTCCCGTTACAAACTCAAGAAGAAATGCTCTGTTTATCCCAAGGGATAAGCGATGGAGTCTTCTTGGCGAACAGTTTGCTGTCATCTGGAGAAGAATTAGTGCTGGTCAGTATTCTCAACGCTAACAGTCATCAAGTAGTCATACATAGCTTAAGGTTACAGCTATTTCCAATAAACGACTACACACTAGTCCCATTGACACACACAAAAGACCACAACCAAACGCACATTCCCATACCAAACAAAGAGGAAATATCCAAGAACACAAGAGACGGAACTGAGTGTCTAAAGCCTGCCAAAAAGGTGCATATAACTCTTCCGTCCAAAATCCCGAGACATAAATCACTCTTAAACAAACAACGGCCATATAAGAACGGTAGCGAGTCGCTAAAGCCTATATTAAAGGTGCATATTACTCCACCGTCACACAACACAAAAAATTGTACATGGTCAAAAAGCAGTAGCATTGACGCGCATGAGTATCCCACACAACCTAAGGCAAAGACCACACAGGTGTACCAAACTCAGCCGTCAACAAAGCAGGAAGCAAATACCCTGCCAATTACTAAGAACAACGAAATAAAGCCTCGAAAGGAATCACAGAAGCCTCATCTATTTACAGGTCAAGAACCTAAAAGGAAGAATAAGTCAAACCAAGGTTCAGCCGACAAAACGGCAATTCTACAACATGTACGATATCTATACCCGGATAATGAGACTCCGGACGACCCAAAACACTACCCGCGTATTTCTAGGCTAGAGCAAGAACTCAGCCTAGACCCTAATTTAACCGCGGAAGAAAAAATTTCGATATGAGAACTCTGCGAAGAGTATAACGATATCTTCTTCCTCAAAGGTGACAAACCCACCTACACAAATGCGATAACGCATAATATTCCATTGGTGCAAGATCAAGCACCAATCAATCAAAAAATGTACCGCTTACCTGAAACACAACGGAAAGTCATTAACGAGCAGCTAAAAGAAATGCTAGACAGCGGGATAGTCCAGTCTAGTAAAAGCCGTTGGAATTCACCTCTACTAGTTGTCCCCAAGCAAGCGAGACCTGACGGTGAAAAAGGTGGCGCGTCGTTGTCGATTTTCGTAAATTAAACGAAAAGACAATTGGAGATGCATTCCCGCTACCCCGAATCGAGGATATTCTCGTCCAACTAGGTCACGCAAGGTATTTCGCCACACTCGTTTTGGCCAAAGGCTATCACCAAGTCCTTGTCGACAAAAAAGATCGACATAAAACTGCTTTCAGCACAAGTTATGGGCACTACGAGTTCAAGCGTATGCCATTCGGGCTCAAAGAGAGCCACTGCCACATTTCAACGCCTAATGAATTTCGTCCTAACAGGCCTACAAGGCCTCGAATGTTTTGTTTACCTAGATGGCATTGTCATCTATGGTAAAAATTTAAATGACCACAACGCAAAGTTGAGGAAATTCTTCGACAAGTTGAGAGAGAACAACTTCAAACTGCAGCCCGAAAAGTGCCAGTTTCTAAGAAGAGAAGTTGTTTACCTAGGACATAAATGTTCTAGCGAAGGAGCCCTACCAGACCCAAGTAAGACGGCCTGCGTCAAAACATTTCCTGTTCCAAAAACAGTAAGGCAAGTTCAGTCATTTTTAGCACTTGCCAATTACTACAGGAAATTCATTCCAGACTTCTCCAAAATTGTACGTCCAATCACAAATTTACTCCGAAAGGATGTAAAATTCACTTGGACAGAGCAATGCCAAGAAGCATTTCAAAGCATAAAAAACGCTTTAATTTCTCCACCACTTTTAATTTACCAAGATTTTTCGAAATCTTTTAATCTGACTACAGACGCAAGTAACGAGGCTCTAGGAGCTGTTCTTTCTCAAGGAGAAGTCGGAAAGGACCAGCCCATTGCCTATGCAAGCCGCACATTAAACAAAGGCGAAAGAAATTACTCTACTATAGAGAAAGAGTTATTGGCTATTGTCTGGGCTACCAAGAATTTCAGGTGCTATCTTCAAGGCCGGAAATTCACGGTCTATACTGACCATAAACCTCTCAAAGGTGTCTTCAATGTGAAAGACCCTACTTCCCGTTTGGTGAGATTTCACCACAAATTATCTGAATTCGATTACAACATCGAATATAAACCAGGGAAGTACAACACTAATGCCGATGCACTAAGTCGCATCCCTCAAGCATTAAAAGAAGACAGTTTAGGCAATACCTTAACGGTAGAAGCCCTAGTCCACCACACGATGGACTCAGATGTGGAGGAAGACGATTCCACAAATAATAAAAAGAAAAAATAAATCCGCTCATTGTTTCGTCGTGACTCGAGCTCAGAAGCAAAAGGCTCAAGAGACATTAAATAGCTCCAGTGTGGAGACAGAAGAGCACACGAAAGCGGACCAAAACGAAATTCAACACACTGAGGCGGAAACACTCAACCCAGCATCGCTTGATCAAAAAGTAAGTACTGGCAAGACACCCGAAGTTATCACGAGCCCTACGGAAATCCGAATAATCTTAAAAGATTATCACGATTCTCCATTTGGTGGCCATCAAGGTGTCATAAAAAGTTACAAACGCATAAGACGCAAGTATTGGTGGAGACACATGCTTAGCGATATTGAAAAATACATTAAAAAATGCCCAAAGTGCCAGACGATGAAAGCATCTCCACAATATAAAATGCCAATGGTTATCACGGACATCGCAGAGCAACCGTTCGACAAAGTTTACCTCGATATTGTAGGTCCATTAGAAGAGACCACATCAGGTAACAAATATATCTTGACCTTCCAAGATAATTTAACAAAATTTGTCGACTGGTATGCAATACCTAATGCAGAAGCAGTCACAGTAGCGCAAGTTTTCTTTGATGAAATCGTTACGCGCTATCGCATACCCAAAAGAATACTCACCGATCAGGGAACAAATTTCCTGAGTGAATTATTCAAAAGAGTATGTAAGCTTCTAAAGGTAAAGAAGTTGCAGACTTCGGTATACCACCCACAGTCTAACGGAGCACTAGAGCGTGCCCACAGACCGCTGATTGAATACCTGCGAACAATCGTAGATGAAAATCCCAAAACATGGGACCAATACCTACGAACCGCTGCATTCGTGTATAACAATAGTGTACACGAGGGTACAAAACTTACCCCAATGGACTGCCTATACGGCTTCACAGCGGATGTCCCATCCAATTTAAAACGGGATCCCGAACCCGTTTACAATCATGAGAGTTATTATCATATACTGAAGTATAAGCTCCAAAAATCATATGCCACGGCAAGAAAGAACTTACTGGCAAGTAAACAGCCTCAAAGGGGTACTACGATAAGACAGTACGGCCCCTAACTTTCCATGTAGGAGACAAGGTCCTCATCAAGAATGAAAGCAGAAAACATAAGCCTTCCCAAATATGAGTAGGACCTTATCAGGTAATCGCAATACCAAGTGATGTGAATACCACAATCAAAATTGGTAAGCGAACAGTAACGGTACATAATAACCGTTTGAAACCATATTTCGAATAAAAATATATCGAACAAAAATGAACTAGGTTGACTTGAAATTCCTACTATAGTGTCCATTAAACCCCATTTCAATACACCCCATAAACATTTGCGGTGGAGTCACTCCACTGCCCAACTTAAAGCGGCTCAATGTACGTACAAGTATGCTTAAAGGATTGTTTTCTTCTCCTGAATTGTCCAGAGAAATGGCGCTAAAATTCATCATAGTTGTCCTCTTCATCCAGTACACAACTGGAGCAATCGCTGACAAACCTTATGTAATAGCCCAGCTAAATGGCTCGGGTATATTTTTCGAGGACCTAGGAAATCTGACGGTATATCATGACACCTGGAATGTCCTCACCGAGATAGACTTGGATGAACTAGATGCCCAGATAAAGCTAGCAGAATATGCAAAGCACTTAGTGCATAAACTCTGCATAAATATAACAAACCCAGAAGACCTCTGTAACGTGCAGCAACTACACATACACGCTATTATAGACAGCGTACGAAAACGCACGGAAACTATAAGGGAACTAGTACCAGGAAAACGCAAGGCCAGATCACTATTTGATGGAATAGGCAATACCATGCACCATTTGTTTGGAACTATGGACAGCAACAACGAAAAAGAAATTTACAGCAGGTTAGAAGAACTTGAATCGAATACACAAGCCCTAGCCGAGCTAGAGAAACAACAAATCAGTGTAGTAAAAACTACCTTGGAAAAGATTCAAAAACCGCTGGCAATGTTAATAGACAGACAACAAAAAATAGCACACCAGATAAACGATCTCCTCCATGTGGCCGATGATTTAACTAGGAGGCAACTGACGGCCTCGAATTGCCCAAATGTCCAAAATTGTCTATCTGTCCTATATCAGACGGCAGGAGCTCAGTCGCTCCTTATGCAGAATAAATTGGTGGTGAGAATTACTCTCCCAATTTTTAATCTGCCAAAAATGAGGCTACAACAGATTCAATGCTATCCTGTATCCAAGTCAGCAAATTACTCATTAATTCCTGACCCTGGTTATTCACACATAGCCAATAGCGCAAAAACTCAGGAATTTCTCTTACTAAAAAGCGAGGACATAAAACTTTCAAGAAAATAACAAGTAATTTGGAAGAAAACACGTATGTAGGCCGGCTGAACACGCCTATAATCAAAGCGACAACATCCAACGAATGTGCCATTAAATTACTATACAACCCTTTAAATGAAGTGCCCAAATGCAAGACCAGAGTACAAGTCCCACAAAAAGACATGCTGATCAAATTAAACAAGCCAAATGCGTGGCTATTTTCATTTATCACCTCCACGGTGCTACACATCACATGTGCAGATCACTTTGTAATCTCGAAACTGGAAGGACAAGGGATATTAGAGATTACGCAACCATGTCAAGTTCAAATAGGTGAAAAAGTGCTTAAATACGAAGGTCAGAGTAAATTTCCACTAAAAATTATCCAGCCGAATCAATTTCCTGAGCTCAACCACTCTCTACTCAAACTAAACCTAACTGAAATTTTACAAGGAACTCAAAACCACAGTCTGGGGAAAATCGAGATTTTAACGGGAGACGATATCCATAAATCAATTTATACCGACACCCATTCGCTGGAAGAAATCCAAAACAAAATTATTAAATACCAAGAAAAGATATCAAGTAAAAACTCCCATATCCAGTCCACAACTTCTCTATCATTTACGAGCCTACTAGTTCTGGCCATAATGATCGCTGTGGCAGTAAAATATCTTAACCCTGTTGTCATCAAGATGAGACAACAGAGAAATCAACCACAAGGTAACCCCGAAATTTCATCAGAGGGAATTCCTTTAGAAGACCGAACTCCTGCTCCCCAAGCCAGCTTAAGGCGAGCCAGAAGCCTCTCCAAAACAAAATCAGTCCAAGTCGTTTAGAAATGCGAAACTGACACTGTCGACATTGGTCACTCGATCAAAGTAAATTTATAGACCAAAGAAAACCTGGTCACATGTACAAAACCTATGAATAACTAACAACAACGATTTGTAGTAAAAAAAAAAAATGGTATTATAATTACATAACAAAATAAGTTAAAATAAATAACTGAATGTAAAGAAAAATAGAATAGAAGTAATTTAAAATAAAATAAAAGTAAACAAATCATTAAGGATAAAGAAATGCATGGAGTAAAAATAAAATGAAAGGTATGAAATTCACAAATAGATAAAAAGAAAAAATTAGAGAAAACATACCTTTGCAAAAGGAAAGAACTAAATTACAAATTAATAAGTAAAAATAAGAAGTTTACTGGGTTACTAATAGTAACAAAATATAAGATAAACAATAATAATAATAACTAGTATTAGAATAACAATACAAAAAAAAAATAAGTGCATAACTACATAACTACATAAGGCTTAGGCTAAACACAAAAAAAAAATTTTTTTTGAAAAACAACCACAAAATCATCGACTATTATACACAAATCGATTTAAATCATTCAAAACAACAATAATGCAAAGACTATATTTGATTTCTGTGTATTTATGCTCATCAAAAAAAATTATTTCGATATACAAGGTTCAATAGTTTGAAAGTCTGGTAAACAAGAAATGATTGAAAATATTTAACAAGATTCGATTCCTCGATTTAATTCGACTGTGTATTTTCGATAATTTGGAAAAAAAATGAGAACAAAATTAACAACAACGACTAAAACAACAGCAATAAATAAGATGAGAAAACTTAAGGAATTATTTCTGTTACTCCTAAAACAAAACAAACAAATAAAATGCTAAAAACAAGTTAGAAATAATTTCAAGTATAATTTTATAATAATTTAACGAATATCTAGGTAATTAAGCAGAAAAAAGGCGCAAAATATAAAAGAGAAAAATACACACACACACTCAAACAAACACATCTGCACTTACACACAGTAACAGACATTAATTACACTAAAATTAATTACATATAAAAAAAAAATAATAATTATATAAATAATAATATTGAAAAAGCGTTGTAGTATAATAATATCGAAGCATTTTTTATTGAAGAATCTAACTTAATCGATATATTTACGATAAATGAAAGAATTACCTAGTTACTAGATATATTTTTATTATATGTAAAATTAATCGTTTAATCTTTATTTTTTTTTATTACACTCTGACCCCATAAAACATAAAAGAAAAATATTATAAAAATAAAAAATATTGTAAACCTCGACCGAGACCCGATCCGCCAAAATAGCACCCACAATATCTTCCCCTGAGAATTATTCCTCTTCAAAGAATAATTCTCTTTTTCTCAGGGGGAAGGATTGTTACATGCGTAAATTATACTTGCCTAAAAAAGCCTAAAACAAATACCTAATAATAAATAAATCAAATTTAAAAAATATTAAAATATTTCATCCATAAAATTTTCACATAAGCTAACCATGCCTAAAACATGGTTAGCTTATCTATTTAATCAGTGAAGAAAATTGCGTCAGCAATTTTCTTCACATTCCATAAATTAAAATAAAATTATTCCCATGGAAAATTTTGCCTTCAGCAAAATTTGCCAGTAGAGATATTTACTTTAAAAAAATAAAGCAAAAGACAAATCGTACCTTCAGTACGATTTGTCGTGAAAATTGCAATATGTATGTACGAACGTACATACATATCACAAAAAAGCTTTCGCGATAAGAAGAGCGCGCCGCGAAAATACATGGTATGTATACGCGCGCAGCATCGTGACGGTGGCTGATGTTTATAAAAGCATCAAATTTCAAGCCTCCGTCCAACGAAAAATATTCTGGACTTGTTTAATCAAGTCCAGAATAAATGAAAATTTTCTCAGGGTGAAAATGCAACTATGCATTTTCTACCCTGAACGAAGGCTCTTGATCGCGACAAGAGCCGAGTTCTGATTTAAACTTTCTACGCGGCGGTTAAGCATTAAAATTTGAAAAAGAGTTTGGATTTTAAAAATTGGTTCGGCGCGGTCGTGGTGAGGTAAAATATTAAAAAAAAAACAAATAAATAATAAAGAAAAAGATATATTTTCAATTGAGAAAAGTTATAGAAATAAATAATAAAGAAAAAGATATAATTTCACTTGAGAAAAGTTGTAAAAACCGAGATGAGAAGGAAAATTGTTTTGTGATTGTAAAAATAGTGAAAAGATTGTGACCAAAAAAAAAGAAATAAAAAGTGTTGTGTTTAATTTTGCACACAGAAAAGCAAGGTTGTTTTGATTCCCGCAACACAAGGTAGCAAAGGAGCACTGGATACGGCTCCCGCTTGCCCCCACGAGCAGGTACTTAGCAAGTTGGTACAAAAATATAACAATATTAAAAAGGAAATCAACTGAAAACAAAGAAGATGAAGCATCTGTAAACAAAAAAAATTATATTAGGTATAACAAATAATATTAATGTTGCAAAATAAAAAAATAAATTAATGAAAATCAATTTTTTTTTCCAAATTATCCCACTAATCATGTATTTTTTGCTGAATTTAAAAGGAAATTAACATATAATTTTTCAATGTAAAAAATTGGATGGTCGTTACTGGTCCATAGCACCTTTATTTTGCCCCCCCCACCCTTTAATAAAATCCAAATATGTAAAAAAAATTTTTGATTTCAAATTGTAAATCGTAACCCTACAGAGAGTGTAAAACGGTTAGCTGCTAACAAAATATTATAATCATTTTACATCATATACAGTGAAAACCTGAAATTCTCTTAAGTGTGCTTGTTACTAGGTAGTTTACCCTATATGCTGATGACACAATGTCCAGGCACATGTAAAAGTTTTATTGAACTTGTTCGTTTAGACAAAATGATAAATAAATCGTAGTCTCGACTAGGCTAACAATGCCGCTTAATTGAGTCTAAGAGTCGAAGTTCGTCAAGTCAGCACTAGGACAGGCTATATGCCTATATATTGTCTATGCTCATCGTGTGATCATGTGATCTTCAGGCTTAAGTGCCAGTGATAAAGTATGATCAGGCTAAATTGCCGCTTTATGCTCAGTTAGGTTAAGGAGCCAATATAATGAAAAAGTACACAACTTAATATGTGAAACAATCTGATTTTATTTCGTTACTATTAGTTTGTTTATACATGGCTCTTAGGTAAAGTTATTCCATAAGCAAGAATTAACAATTTTAAAGAGATATTGTTAGGTCGGCAATTTCACTGCTTTTTTACTTATAGTATGACAATATTGAACTTATTTGTTTATTGTGACAAACTTTTACTGTTATTCAAAAATACATCGCGTCTCTTGACTTGCTGCTAAATTCTACAAAATTGCTGATTCTTTTTAATTGATTTTAATTTATTAGTTTGTCGCAAGTATTGCACATGTTTTTTTTTTTTTTTTACAAATAATTCTCATGTCTCATATTGCATGATATGATACTTGCACAATAATATATCTTTTTACATGAATGTGGTTACATGAGAGTTTACCCATGCTGTTTTAAGTCGTGCTTTTTTTTTACATTCTGTATATATTAATGCTTGTACAGATGTGTATATTATATTACAAATAATTAATTAAGATGCCCTTTTTACTTGATGCGTATATATCTTTTAGAGATGTGTATATTACATTACATTGTTTTATATATATTGTTTTTAAGGCTGGTGGATAGCTGTGCAGGCGAGCTTTTTTTGAGTGCTTTATCACCAAAAATATCCATCAATCTTTAGCATGCACCTAATAATTTTCATGATTAACTAGTTTTATGTTTATTTTAAGTTCATTTTTTAAGCTTTTATTTGTTCTTTTAAATTCAATGCTAGTATTCATTTATTTCAATTTCTAATAAAATTCATTTTCCAGGTTAAAGTGGTGGCCATCGCGCGAACCACTGCGATCAGCCCCACTTAGACAATTTATGTCCGATTGTGATACCAGCTTATTGAGTTCTTTCCTGGGAAAAATACGCTGAAACCAGCTACAAGAGTTAATGAACCTTACCAGGTTCTCATCTCCTTGTTTGCTAGCTCCCCAAATTAGCCGAAGTAGTAGCTGCCGAGCAGATTCCTCCAACACTTGGCTGTCTTGAAATCGCGCATGTGATCAATTCTCCCCAGCTTACAGGTTTGTACGTCTAGAATCGTATTAGCTTCCTCTACTTCGGTTTAGGTACATCAGTATGACCAGGCACTCAGCAAAGAATAACCTTGTGGATAGAACCCATTTTCTTTAGCTCACAACGACACCGTTCCACAAGGCGTGATTGCATCTTGGCTTTCAATACAAATCCTAATAACTCGATCACTGGGTACAACATATACAGTCCCCAGGACGCAACTTCAGTATTCTGCTGTGACCAACGTCTGCTTTTGTCCACCAGCCTGACTTACTACAGCCAGGCTTACTACACTTTTTGCAGGTATACGTGGATCTCAAGAAGGGCCAGGATCCGGAGTATGATCTCTATTGCTGCTGTTGGTGTTGTACGAAGAGCGCCTGTAACACCTCGTTTTACTTGGAATAAGATAAGTTCTCTTTTTGTTCTTTCAGGTTCTTCGAACAACATCATTTACTTCGGAACCTGCCTCGAATTGTCTCTTGAAAATATGCCACGAATATTGCAGGATTCATTTTGTCTACATAGCATATTTCAATTCCTTGATTCTGGGGTTGTCGTGCTTCATTGTCTCCAAATATGTATTAAAGTCAAGAGTCAAGCAGCTCCGTGACATTTTGTTGTGCTTCTAACACTTTTCGTTCAAATCGAGCAGGAAGATTCCTTCGTTTTTCAAATTTCGTTCGTCTTATAAATTTTTCTGTTCTTCCAAACAAATTTCATTACAATTCTCCAACACTCTTTTGTTGTACTAACCAAATTTCCATAGATTTCTTCGGTTCGTCCAAACGCTTGTTCTTCTAAACATTTCTAATGCATTTCTTCTTAGATCTTTATACGTCGAACACTGCGATATATATATATTCTGAAGAATATTGATGCAGTAGGTATTCAAATCGCTTTTATTTGGAACAAGTAGAGCAGCAAACAAGAAGAATTTCTAAAATTATGATGCCCTTTATAGGGAAATTTCCAGGCAAAATTTAAACTTGTTCGGGTATTCTGCAGCACTAATGCAACCAGAAGAATCCAAAATATTTTAATCGTATCTGAATGTGAAGATTACTGTTAAAAGATCTCTGTGGAAATTATGGCCATTGTTAAAATGTTTTGACTGCAGCTAAAATACTCGTGTGGAAAGAGCTAAGAACTGGTCCTCGCAATTCGGTTTTTCGTAATTCATTCCTCAGAATGGAGGAGACACCAGATAAAGTAAATCAGAGAATATGGTCGATCACGCTGAGCACATACTTTTTTGTAGGACTCCTCCGTTGCTCCTGCGCTATAAAATACAGAAAAAATTAAAAATGAATTTTCCATTATGAAATTATGTACATAGTTATTATTAATAGGAAAAAAGTTTAAAATCAATAGATCCGGATAAACAAAATTATGAGAAGGCGAAAATATCAATTTTTCACAAGAAAAGGTATCCAGGTACCATGGGTGTGCCCTTTGGTAGATTTTTCTCGTGTGACCACAAGGGTTAATCATAAATTGTGAGTAGCATCCTAAATAAATATGTACGTTTCTAACGCTTTTATTATAATTAATGCTTTTTATCGAACAAACGCAACTCCAAAATTGCCTAGGCTATCTTAACACGTATGATTTAATTTGCTCTAAAGTATGTAAGCACAACCGCCTGTTTTCTGATATATTCCGAGAATAATTGTCTATGAAAAACTCAAAAAGCGAGAAGCTATTTAATAGTTTCGAATAAATTTCATGGAAATAACGGTACTAACTTCTACGTAAAAGTAGCAGCAGTTAAAGGTAACGCCGATTCTCTAGCCATAATTTCATTATAATTCATTTCAGTTCATTTGGAGTATTGAGATCTGCTTCAAATTCTACATCAATCGCATGGTAGGAAAAGAACTTATCCGTTCTTTTAAAAATTATCGTCTAAACTTCAGATTCTCCCATTGAAAAAACCATAAATTTCGCTCTTAAAAGAACATCTGGAAGTGATTGCTCAAGGGTGGAATTTCATCTCGAATACTTTGCCAGGATTCTATAGTACTAAAGGGAATCAGTCTCATTTCTACTTGCCAGTTGGATCCCTTCCAAATAATGTTATCTCAGCTTTCTATAGATTAATTCATTAAACACTTAAATCGCCCCTTTAACAATTTTAAAGTTCCGGAGAACTTCATTTGTTAAGTCTGACAAGGAATTTTAATTTCTAGTAGTCCGGACATGTTTAATGCATTGATTTCATTTACGGGAGGTTTAGTTGAAGGTTTTCCGAAAATACTTCTCATAAGAAAACAGTAGGATATTTCCTCTGTTTTGGCTTTATTGTACCCAAAAATTTTCCAGTAGACCACTTATATTCATAGACTTACCTATGGAATAGCGCACAGGACCACATGTTGCTATTGTACGGATTGGATTTACTTACTATTACTCACTATTTACCTTTTTAATCATGGAGATTTTTGTTTGATGTTATGTCAATAATCATTAAAAATTTATTCACCTGTAGTTTGCTGTTGCTTTCTTAATACATACAGCTGTAATACATTGAACGTAAAAACTACATGCATTGATGTCATAGCGACAATAATTGCATTTGCATATGTATGTGTTTTAAAAATTGTAGACCTAAGCCCTAATGTAATAAGTTGGGAGGATTGGATAACAATATAAGAAAAAGGAACAAATATGAGAGAGATGTTACTTGTATATAAACATGGCTTGAACATAAGCGTATACTCGTACCCCACTGACATTTATTACATAGAGTGCTTGAATTTCTATTTCATGTGGGATCAATTTAGTTGTTAAAGGCGTGAGAATTATCTTAATTTAAAGTTTGATTCATATTCATTCTGTATGTTCAACACATACCAAATACATTTGAAATTGTTATTTTTTTTCGAAACTTATTTCTATTTTTAGGGAAATAAAATTAATTATTTTTAGTTTGTCTAGTCTTAGTAGGGCATCCAGGGCGCAAAGAACAGGCTACAAATATTGTATTGAAACATTTATATTTTTATTCTATTTATTGTATTTCGAAAATCTAAAGAATTGTATTGAATTTCATACAAAACCTATTACTTGCAACAATGGAAAGTGATCCTATGTTATACATATCAGCGGGAACACCCAGAATTGATCATTACCTAGGTTTTCTTCTTATTGCAGAAGAAGAACTACAATTTCATTTTAATGTAGTCTAACGGCCCAACTTGATTACTCTGCGGAAGTTATAGTTTGATAGGCACGACCAGTTTAACCCTTCTAGTACACATCTTAAACGCGCGGTTGGAAAAATGTTTTTAGTGATCGTTTTTAGTGACATGGGTCATAAAGGTGTGGTCGGTGAATGATGTAGACTTGAGTGTACATTCGTAGTGATTGTAATCAAATTGCTAATCCTTCATATAAAAAATGACTGACTGTACATCAGCTAATGAAATTTATTTATTTTAATTGTAATTTGTAAAAGTATTAACATTTTTATAAAATGGCATTATAAATAGCTTATATTCGATGAAATTCGAAGAAACATTCAGAATTTCGCTGAATGCACAGATGTGTTTTGCATTTCGAACAATAGAAATTCGTTTTTGCTTGCATCATTGTAGTTTGCATCGAACTGCTAGACTATGCGTCGAATCAAAGCATGGAAAGTGAGCGACTTGGTCGTAACGGGTATTAATTGGTGGTGAAGAAAAGTAATTTAGTCGCTTCGGTCTACATATATCTTCCTCCTCATCTAGAGAAGAAATTCCAGTCAAGTTCGAGGGACGCCCCCGTTTGTTACCTGATAGCTGTTGCGAGGGTAGCGAAACGTTAACGAGGGTATAAGCCGTTTTTTAACGCAAGCAAGTCCATTTGTCCAGTACTACATATCTAAGAGCATCTGCTACATATTCAAGCCAACCAGTCGTGATTGCGATATCGAAGAAAAGCAAAATTATACGCAAAGTTCATTTTTTGGATTTAATAAAAATTCGGTATTACATATGCCAAATAAACACCTTTGTTGTCATACCGTTTCGTGACAACTACTTTTCTGTCACGGCTAATCACCTCTTCCGTATAGCCGCGGCCTTTCTTTCGCATCTCTGCATCAGTCGGTAAAGGTAGATTCTTGAAACGGTTGAGAAGAATTGTTCCAGCAGCGAGTATTTTTGTTTCGCAAAATTTTCCAACAGTGAGTACATTGTGAAAAAGTTGCCTGTGTGCAATTTATAGCCTACCGTGTCTCGTGGTACTGGCTTCAACAACTTGAGACCACTAGCCACGCTGAAACCAAGTTTTTCCAAGAACGCCGGTTTGATTTCAGTGGTCGAGCCTTAATAGGCAACGAAATCATACGGCATTCCACTTTTACCGAAAAACAGATAGAGATTTATACCCCGTGACATTGCTTTCCTCTCATATATTGTTTAATCTGCAGACATCCTTTGAACGGTATAATCTGCTTAATGACACAAAGTGTTGCTGCCAACAAAAGTTTTCGAACCGCATCCATGATTGGCCGCACACGATGAAATTTATGATTATTATTAGGTATCTCATGTCTGTCTACTTACATATGAAGTCGAAAATCCATTTCATGACATTATTCTCCATGAATATTGGCAATGCAGTCCCTTTTTTCCAAAACATTGTGATCTGAGGAAATTTCAAAATTCTCATCATGCAATGTAGTGGGTGAATATTTGGTTTTACGTTATAATCATTTGGCAAGACTAATTCCAAATGTCAATACATTAAAGATGCACAGCGATAGGTCCACTGTGAAGGAAGCAGTTTTCTTTTTGAGTTTTTCTGATGTTTTTATAAATTTCTTCATATAATTGTAACAGAGAAATAAGAAAAAAGAAAAGACGCAAATTGCTAAATACGATCAATGCGATAGCAACTTGCCGCCTATAGTGATCGGATCTCTTCTCTTACATGCACCATCCGCATACTCTATACTACCTGTTTCTACCTGTAGTTAGACTAAGCATCTACTTGAGGGTTAGGTTAAGCCTGCAGCTGCAGACATATTATTAGTACAGGAATTTCCATCTACCTTTCATCATGCCGAGAGTACGTATCACCTAAGTGGCAGTTATACCCTTGGTTTATTAGCTATTTCTTAGATTACTGAGGCAAATATATTATTTATGATGGTGACCTTCAGATATCGGAGTTTATCACTCACGGTGACGAGAAGACAGCGGCATTACGCTTCTTAAGCCTCGTATTCAGGAGGGATTTTCCTGTTTTCTAGCTACTGCTAATTCAATACTTACATAATGTATATTTTTTCAGAGGTAAGTACTGAATATGTTATATGTTGAATGAAAAAGCGTGAAAAGCGTGATGTGCCTGTCTTTGATTCATTTTATGTATCACTCGCGCTCGAAGCTCAGCATGGGGTATTTCGTCTTAATTTTCCTTATGATTATCTTCTTCCAACGCAAGAATGAGTTTATTCTTCAGAATATGGCGAGGTTGATACGACATTAACAATTCATGTGGAGAAGCAGACATTGTTGACTTTTTAGGCTATTAAGAGCCCACTGGATTGCTAACACTTTTATCCCAATCTCGACCGCTATCATCCTTGGCCATGCTACCAATTGCAGTTTTCGTCGTCCGAAAATACCTCTCTATTTGGTGTTTTCACCGCTGTAAGAATGTGTTTAATGGCGTTTTCCCTACAGAACTTGTTAAACTCATGAGAAGTGAAGGCGGTGCCTCTGTCCGAAATTATGCGCGTTGGCATTCCGAAGTAGGTACTGTGTGATATCTTCTAATACTTTGATAACTCCTCTGCTTGTTGTCGCTCTGATGGGTTTTAAAATAATAAATTTGATAAAAGCATCCTTTATTCCGATAACGTGGAGACTTCCGCCTCTGCTCTTAGGGAATGGTCCAAGGTGGTCCACATGAATGGTGTGGAATGGCACTGGTAACCTTTCTGGAACATGTAATTGGTATCTTCCTTCATCGATGCCACGCTTATGCAGTAGATGCATGAACTAACGTATTTTGTGACGATGGGCTTCATATTTGAGTAATGTCCGCAGCGGTTCCCTCGACTCCCGGATGTCCCATATCATCGTGAAATGACTTAATCACACGCCATCTTACACCCGTTGGCACAAAGAAACGCAGCCCATTTTTTGTCTTCTTTAATTTCTGCTAACCTAGGATCTCTTCAGGGATATCGACAACATGCATCACTTCCCGGACGAAATTCTAAGGCAATGTCATATTCAGATATCTTCAGCCACCAGCGGGCGATCCTTGGCACTAAATCCTTTTTTTCATGAGTTAAGCGTAGTGATTCACAATCTGTCACGACCTTAAACCTTTTTTGCAACAAGTAGTATTTAAAACGCTCAAGTGTAGCTACCACAGCTAAAGCTTCAAATTCGTAGCTGTGGTATTTCGATTCTACTTCGGTTGTGGCGCGGCTGAAATACGAAACAGGTTGTGCTTTCTTGTCGTGAACCTGCATTAATATGCCAGCAATTCCGTGGCTGCTTGCGTCCGTGTGAACTTCATGTGCACTTACGTCGAAAATATCCCGCGAGGCCTAGAAATTGTCTGACTTCTTAAGTATTCTCCGGTCTCTTGAAATCTTTTACTGCATTTATTTTATTAACGCCTGGTTGAATTCCATGAGATGAAACCTCATGACCAAGAAAATTGATTTTACCTTCAAAGAAAGCGCATTTGTCTATGTGCAGTGTTAGTCCAGCCTTTCTTAATTCAATTAGAAAATCGTTTAAAATGGTTAAGTTTTCACTAACTGAAGTAGTTGCAAAAAGAATATCGTAAATGTAAGTGATGATTTGGTTTGATTTCACGTTCTTAGTAATTTCAGCCATTAGTCTCATGAAGAGGGTTGAGAATTTGTAAGATCAAAGGGAACCCTGTAGTTATGAAGGATGTAAGGTGACGACTTTCGTCTTCTATTGATATTTGATGATATCCGCTCATAAGGTCTAACGAAGTGAACACGCTTTTATTAGCCAATAGGTTCAAAGTTTCTCCGATGTTGGAAACTGGAAATATTTTCCTTTGTGTAATGGCGTTCAATTTCCGATAATCAACGCACATCCGGTAATCGCCCGATTTTTTTTAAACTAATACAACGGGAGTATGCAATACTCAGATGAAGAAGTTTGGATTATATCTGAATCAAGCAAGTTTTAAACGCATTTCCGAAACACTGATTTAAGACCGTAGGGGACTTTGTAAGGATGGTACCTAATTACTTTGTCACTTTTTAATTGTATCTTCATTTTCACTGCTTCAGTCTTACCAAGTTCCTGCATGTTTTTAGCGAAGCTATCTCTAAACTTTTCTATGGTCTGCATTACTAACTGCACCTCACTTTCATCTATATCTCTTCCAAATTTGATATCATCGTGTTTTATATCTACCAAATTCTTCACTTCCGTATCCGGATTGCGTTCTTCAATTAACTTCAAATCAAAAGTACCCCAACGTTTAATTAATTCGATACCTGGACGGTCCATAAAATTTCTCCATGCAATCATTGGAACGTCTTGCGCAACCATTAATTCTATCCCTGATTTTATGTTAGAATAGCATAACACTTTTGTTAATTTTCAAAGCACTTTAGTCATTTTACCCCCAAAGTCTCTTAGAGAAATGTTCGCATTTTGTAACTCTCACGAACTGTTTGTCAGAACTTCAATGTGGTACAGTCACAATTTTGTGAAATTCGTCTCCTATCAAGGATACATCGTCATATGTACTTAACTATGGACACATTTTTCACTTTGCATTCTCTAGCAAAATGACCCGGCTGATTACACTTATAGCACTTTCTTCATATTGGTGCGGAAGGGCAAGTATTTACTATATGTCCCACTTCATCGCATCGGTAACATCTTACGGCATTATTCTTTTGTGGTGAATCTAAATCCTTATCTGTTGGTAGTTTCTTATTGAAATCGTGTGCAGTGCGTTTATTTCGTCGATCTCTTAAAGGATTGTAGCGTGGTTCGTTCCTAAAGCTATTCTTAGAATCATGGCCTAATAAAACATTCCGTCTAAGGCTTTGGCATTGAATTTCTTCATACTCCTTAATTTTTAGTAGAAGACTGGCCACAGTTGCACAGTCTGATGTCGTCAATACATTTACGAGGTTTTGATCATGCAGCCCTGATATCATATATTTTATGGTTGAAGATAGCGGCAAGTTGATTTTTGTTGCTAATGCAGATCTATAATATATATACTCCTCAATACACTCAGATTCTCGTTTCTTTCTTCCCATTATTTGAAGGAGAACTGAAGCATCATCCTACCCACTCGGAAAACTTTGAACGAATTCCTTTTTAAATTCTTCCCAAGTTTTGATAGAGCCTTGACGGCTCTGAAACCAATAATCTGCAGCACTACTCAACCTCAACGATGCGTAGAAAAGTGTCGTCGTTTCGTCCCAGTTATAAATGTTTTTCATTCCGTCCACGCAGGACACCCAACTCTTTGCATTACCATCCGATTTTATTGATGGGTTAAATTCGGTAATTAAAACACTCACCTCTTGTATTCCCATTCTGTAACTCCAAGCGCTTGCATTGACTCCTCTTTCGGTGCTCGTCTTTGCACTGGAAGATTCACTCAATAGTGATTCTCGACGTAGCAAATCACGTTCACGCCTTAAGAGTTCGTTCTCGCTCCTTAATATCTTCATTTCACTCATTGGAGTCTCCCATCTTTAACACTTTCTTCAATTTCGTTATTTAGGTTTTCACTGTCACTCATTTTGATTATCTTAACAATTTAACTCACTAGCACAATATAGTTATAAACCACTAATCTTTTAAAAATCAATCAATAGAATTTTCACACGCACGGAGTATCAAAAGACCGAGAAAAATCTAAAAAAAACCGCTTCAAATTCTTTCCGTGCGCATCCAAATAAGGGAGCTATGAAACTACCCCACACTTGAAAATTTGTAACAGAAAAATAAGAAAAAAGAAAAGACGCAAATTGCTAAAGGCGATCAATGCGATACCAACTCGCCACCGTGCCCTATAGTGATCTGATCTATTCTCACCATCCACATACCTTATACTAACTGTTTCTACCTATAGTTGGACTAAGCATCTTCTTGAGGGTTAGGTTAAGCCTGCAGCTGCAGACATATTATTAGTACAGGAATTTCCATCTACCTTTCATCATGCCGAGAGTACGTATCACCTAAGTGGCAGTTATACCCTTGGTTTATTAGCTATTTCTTACATTTCTGAGGCAAATATATTATTTATGATGGTGACCTTCAGATATCGGAGTTTATCACTCACGGTGACGAGAAGACAGCGGCATTACGCTTCTTAAGCCTCGTATTCAGGAGGGATTTTCCTGTTTTCTAGCTACTGCTAATTCAATACTTACATAATGTATATTTTTTCAGAGGTAAGTACTGAATATGTTATATGTTGAATTACTACATTTACACCCATTTACTACCCATGTACGCTCAAAAGTACATTTGAACACCCGTCCTGCACATCAATTCCAGAAATTTTTGTCTCGACGTATTTATAAGAAGTGGATGAGTAAGACTAAATTTAACTATTTAGCTACGAGCACTGTCAGGGCTTTAGTTTTATGTCTATAATTGGAGAACGCAAAAGTAAACGTTTTCAGTTGACCTTCCTTAAAAAATGTCTGAAAACGGCTAACAATCCTAAAGAATCTCTCTGAAACTAGGCCCGTGTTTAGGAGAACTCTCGTTTATTGCGTTTTAAAAGAAATATCATTAAAACGTTTTTACAATTAATTTTAAGGGGATCCCAAAGTCATGGGCACTAAAATGTACATCGGTTGTGAAAGTGTTGAATTGAAATTTTAGCTCCTTTCAATGAAAACAATGTAATTTCACGTCGAGTCTAATGTCTTTAAGATAGTGGACGTGTTCATGTTTGATCCGATTTAATTATTTAAATTTGTCCGGCTAAATTAGTTTATCCCCGTTCAATTATCACCAATAGTTGTGTTGAGTTGTGACCTTGTTTCGCAAAGTTTTAGAGCTTCGTGCTGGAAGCACGCATCACAAAAATGATCGCTGAGTCGATCACACCTATGAAGCTGCGGACCATTGCTCTGTTGGAGAAGATTATTTCGCTTGAGAGCAAGTGCTGTATGAAACGTGAAGAGATCGAACAGCTACGTCGCTCCCAGCGCTTGTGCGATGTGGTAATTAGGGAATTCCCTTTAGACCTAATAAAGACCTTTCTAAAATACTGCACAATATTTCCCGTATGGTAGGTTACGAGCTATCACCTCATATTGAAGCCTTTCGTATTGAATCTCATGGCCCGAAGCTACTGTCTAGCACTTCCCCTATCATTGCAAGACTCCCTAATCAAGCTGAAAGCAGAGTACTTATTGCAGCATTTTGGAAATGCGGTGGAGTAAAACTGGTAATATTTATATTAATGACAGTCTAACACCCAGGCAAAGTTCCATTCTGCAAGAAGCGATTCGGCTCAGTCGAGGTGGTTCTCTGTATTCTGTAACCACAAGAAATTGTATCGTACATGTGAAGTGGAAGGCCGATGATCAATGTTGCCGTTTTGCTCCGATCGGAGCAGTTGTGCTCCATTTCAGTTCTGAGTGCTCTCGTGCTACTCCCCACTGCCAAATGCTCCGTTTCATTTATTCTAAAATCCAGAAATGGTTGCAGCATTTTTCGAATTATTTGAAATTTTAAGTGTCGCCATTGCCATCTAACATTTCGTAACCTAATTTGATTCCAATTTAATCGTAATTTGCGCTATAATTTTAAGGAATTTAGTATTGGACTCTAAATCCCGCAAGCGAAACATGAAAGCTGTTTGTCCTATACCTACCGAAAATAGGAAAAGAAGAAGAGTTTGTGATTTTGTGTTTTGTGATTGTGCTACATTTTGTAATCTCATGGGCATCTATCTATATGTAGGTATCCTAAAAACATTTATTCAATTTCAATTTGTGAAACTATAAAACAAATTTCAGATTCCTGGTAAAAAGAGTAAAAATAGATTCAACTGTTACTACAAATACTGCAGATATAAATTATTTTGAAAATAATGAAGAATCCTTAATTTTACCTAATTTAGATACAGGAATACAATCGTAAAGTAATCAAGGTAAGAGCAAAGAAATACAGGAAAAGAAAATTTCGAAAATTTAGAGAATGTTGGAACCATTGTGCAAAGTTTGTCAGGAACTATTATCCAACACTTCCACATTGGCAGGTATATGATCTCAACATTTCATAAAACAAATATGAAAGTCCAGAAATATCAAATTAATATAGTACATTTATTGAAAAGTGATGATACGACTGGAAAACAATTCCTGGTAAAAGTAGCGGAACAATGGATAATAATGTTCTTGCTTCAGTATAATCTTGCTTTTTGCCTTATTACACCAATAATTGGCCTTGTTAAAAGTGTAGCAAGCGATTAAAATATTGTAAAAGAATTACACTGTGCCAGAGAAAAAGTAACAGAAACTGTACTATCTGCTTTTAAGGATAATTATTTAAATCTATTTCGGATATTTGGCGTGCTCAAAAGTATAGTCTAATTATCGACGAGACAACAGACATTAGTACTAACAAATTTTGACTGCAATGTTAAAAAAGTTAGAGATAGATTTCTATCTCTTAATACCCTCGATAAATTTGACTCTACAAGAATTTATGAAGCTATAATTGAGTTTTTTAAAGAACTTTTTATACCTGTAGAAAATCTTGTTGGATTTGCTGCAGATAATGCGTCTGTCATGAAGGGAGCAAGAGTAGATGTCAAAACATTTTTTAAAAAACAGACTGCCCCATATGTATTATTTAAGATGTGTATGCCATCCAATGCATTTATGTGCATCAGCAGCTGCCAACAAATTTCCGCCAAATATTGAATTTTTATCAAGATATGTATACATTATTCTTTCACATAGTTCCAAACGTCAGACGGAATACAAAGAGTTTCGAAACTACTACTACAGGATAAAACTTTTAAAAATTTCAGTACAAGGTGGTTATCGCTTGAAAACGTCGTCTCCCGTTTAGTTGAGCAATGGACTGGTTTGAGCCATTATTTTTTAACCGAAGATTTCGAGAACCATCATGACTTAGATATATAAATAAATGACGAGTTAATTAAATAGTGAAAATAAAATCTATTTTTCATTTCTGGCGTATATCTTAAAATTAAAAAACAAAATTAATTTGGAATTTCAATCCGAAAGCCCGCGGGTACATGTCTTATTGTCAATAATTAAAACGTACTATAAAACAGTGTCGTCCAATTTTAGAAAAAAGGAGTATGTTGACAGACATTTGGAAAATGAAAAATTTTCCATCAAATTGTTCCATCAAATTTTTCATCAAAACACTTTAAACACTACAAAGAAGTACGAGATATTTATATTGAAGTAAAGGCAGAATTATTAATTAATTCTGGAGTTGCAATTAAAGAAATAAAAAACGAATGCTTCTCATATTACATAGAGTTGTGAAAACAAATTTCTTCAAAAATTATTTTTAATGATAACATTTTAAACGCAGTTGAAGGAATTAATCCAGAAAATTTGACAGAGAGCCTTGTTAAGTTAATTTCTAATTTTCCGAACTTGGTGGCAGGGACCGAAAATAACTTTTATTAGTTTTTTGTCAGCGAAAAAACTCGTTCATAAAGTTTTCTAGGAAGTAGCGTAGTACAAAAGGGGTCTATGTACAGCACTTAGACTAGCTGCCTACGTTGAAATCAAGAAAGTTTCGATTTTAATATATAAATCCAATCCTAACTGTTATTGTAAGACATATTTTATATATTTCAATTTTAACTGCTTAAAAAAGTACTTATATTATTTTACAGTGATATAAATCTCTTTGCCAGAGTTTTACATATTTCGTCTATTATAAGAATTAAAAAGGATTTTTATTTTTTTCCTCGAAAAATAAAACTCATAATTCGAGTTTTATATTTTTTTATTTGTTTTATAACAGTTAAAAATGAGTTTTACTTTTTTCCTGAGGAAATAAAACTCATAATTCGAGTTTTATATTTTCCTCATCTTATAACAGTTAAACGTGAGTTTTTATTTTTTTCCTCAAGAAATAAAACTCATAATCAGAGTTTTTTATTTTCCTCAGGAAATAAAACTTATCAATGGACGTTTTATATTTTTATTGTCATATATTTGTTAGAAGATAAAATTTGTCAATTTTTTTAAACAATTTTGTATAGCAACCGTACGAAGCAGTTGCCCGATTGGTCCTATTTTTAAACTTAAATTTACATTTTTTTTTAAAACGGCCATTTACAGTGAAAAACCAAAGCTATATATAGCAACACCAAGAATGGGTTGCCGATTCCAATTTTCCTTTACCTAAGAACCTTACTCGGACAGGTTTATCTCTTGAGGGAAAAAATAAAACTCATTTTTAACTGTTAAATGCTGCAAAAAATGATAAACTCAATCAAGGAGTTTTATTTCTTGAGGAAAAAAAATAAAACTAATTTTTAACTGTTAAAAGCTGAGAAAAATGAAAAACTCGAAGTTTGAGTTTTATTTTTTGAGAGAAAAATAAAGCTCATTTTTAAATGTTAAACCGAGAGAGAAATATAAAACTTAAGATATGATTGTTATTTACTCAGAAGAAAATAAAATTCTCTTTTTAACTATTTCATTAGAAGATAAAATATAAACTATCACTAACAAAGTGTTAAAACCAGAATTTTAAAATATTTCTTATAACTCTTTCGGTCCCTGCTTAGTGGAAGACAGTAAAATAGAGGACATTAACGGTAAATGGCGCAATTGGGCATATTATAATATAGATAGAAGTCTAACTTTAGTTGGATCTTGTGTCAATGTTTTTGATTTGAAAAATGGTCTTGGTGATAAAATGTTTCCTAAACTAGAAGTGCTTGTTGGATCATCCTTGTCCTTGCCGCATTGTAGTGCAACAGCTGAGCGAAAATTTTCGCAGCTAAATTTGATCTAATGCGATATTAAACATGTACTACAGACCATGAACATCTAGATGATATATTTCAAAAAACTACTGCAAAGGAGAAAACATTCTGTTTAGTATTATTTAAAAGAATAAAAAGTACCTACATATATATAAATAGCTTTATCTAAGATTCCATTTGCTTTATATAAATTTTATGTTAATTTTTAAGAGTATGAAAAACTGAAATAAGTACGATATTGCGAAGCGTGAACATTTTTACCACTTACTATTTAAATGAACCAGGAGCACTGGTGTGCGCGCCTTATATAAAATTGCTCGTAATTAGGCAATTTCTGCGATTCGCTCTGAAAAATACAATTATTTTCGCTCGATATTTGATCCTATGCTTCCTCCTAAAATTTGTGGAAGAATCTCAGGGCGGCCGGGATCTATGGAAAGGACGACATTAAACAGCAGGAGTTCAATGTCAATGAACTTAATCAGCACTCATAACAACTTAATAGTTGCTGCTCGCAGCAATGTCAATATGGACTCCTCAACAGAATCATGAATCTATATTTAATTTCAGATGTGCGGATATGAGTGAACTCCATTAAGCGATCTTTACTATTAAATCAGATGCAGTTGGCCCTGATAACCTTTCCCAAAAGTTTATAAAAATTATTTACCCCTAAATTGGATCATATATCTTGCATACTTAATACTACTCTGACTACATCTGTTTTCGCGTCAAGGTGGAAAAAAGCGACGGTGCTACCAATCGCGGAAAAATATGTAACTTCTTCCCTTTGTGATTTTCGACCCATAAGTCTTCTGTGTTTCCTGTCTAAAGTCCTCAAAAACTTATATACAGCCAGATGCTGGCACATATCGGAATTAATAATATGCTTTAACGTTGGCAATCTGATTTCCGTTCAAATCATAGTTGGGAATATGCTCTGCTAAAGGTCACCACGGACCTGAGGTGTAGTCTAGACAGAGGTGAAGTGGGTGTTCTTGTAATGCTGGATTTTCCCAAAGCTTTCGATAGTATTAATCATCTTAAGTTAATTAATAAATTATATTCAAATTTCGGGTTTTACCCTTCTGATATTAACTTAATCTTTAGCTTCGTCTCTAGACGATCTTAGTAGGTTCGCATTAATAAAATGTTCTCTGAAATACTTTCTTTGTCATCCGGTGTGACTCAGGGTTCAGTGTTCACTATTATTTAACTTATTTATTAATGATTTGCCAGATGCCTTACGAAATACCAAAATTCACCTACATATATATATGTAAATGAGGACTTGGAAAGAGTTTTTGGCTGGTTAATAAATAACGACCTTGTCCTTAATCCACACAATGCCTTGTGGTACGCCAGGAGCAACTCAAGATTGAGCTGTTGTGATCATATACCTTCCTGATTGGCAAAATTATGGTGGACTGTAGAGGTTATGGCTGTCTACACAGATTTTAAGCTCCAGCACTAAACTAAAGCTCGTCAAAGCCCTGATCATACCCCATTGTTTCCAATGGAAGCTTGATTTATTCACTACTTGATTCGTTTTCTCTTTGCAGAATTAATGTTGCCTTTAATGACTGTATTAGATTTGCTTTCGGTCTACCTTCATTTCTTTCCTCCAATCATCGCGACACCGTAACATCTTGATTCTGCGGTATAATAGGCAAGTATTGGAAGGCTCTTACTTTGTATATATTGCTCGTTGTTGGAATAATTTATCAAATGCAAGAGAGAGTGCGGGTACGGTTGGAGAGTTCAGATTGATGCTTTACTCTCATATTTATTAGTGGTGATGGAATTGCTTCTACCGATTAGCTGTTTAGTAGATATTGTTAGTTATTTTTAAGTTTAATTGTTTGATAATTTTTATTATTAGATCTTTATATTTCTCTTTATTATTATTTCTTTATAAGTTTGATTGTTTTACAATTTTTCTTATCAGTATAATTTGAATTTGAATTTCTTTTTTTTTTCTCGTTGAATTTTTAGAGCTTGTGTGCTTTTTGTTATGTACTTTAAAAGATTATTTGTCTTGTGTACTTGACCAGCAATAAATGAATTGAATTGAATTCAATATTAACCGGTACATATACAAGTCCTACTTCCTGGCTTGTATAGCAGTTTGCGGGCTACGGGATGTACCTATCTTCAAAATAATAAGGAAAACAGGTAGAACTGGCTTAACACCAGTTCTTACGATACCCTAATTACGGGTAGATGTAATTTAGTAAGTTCAAGTCCGATTGTTATGGCGGTTTTTTGAATCCATTTCTAGAAAGGTTGGATGGACAGTAAACATGATTATAACCAATCTCATAGGATTTTTTATTCTGAAGATCTTTTCAATACCATAAAAACATTTAGAATTGATTGTTTTCATCGGCACGTAAAAACATAAAATTTTGTGTGCTAACACCGACAGAAGTTTCCCGATGTAGTAAATTTTTTAAATTATATTTAATATTTCTATCAAAACACCGTGTATATAAATTTCAGCACTTGACGCTTTCTCAGACAGTGGTGAAATATATATAGTGAAAAACGAAATTTTTGTATGGCAGACAGCGTGGGTGCTTTTATTTTAATTTACCTTATTATTTCTGTGCGTTACAAACGGAATGACAAACTTAGTGTACTCTGTATATTTCATCTATGGTATAGAGTGAGAAAATATGGAAAAGAAAGGGAAGCATTTCACATGAATTTCTCGTCTAAAAGTGTAATAATGATTGATTGTTCTGCGCGTTAAGAGAGAGAACACTCCAAAATTGTGAAAAAGGGTGATTGAAAATGTAACGTCGATTTGAAGTTCAAATCTAGTGGTTTACTTCAATTTTATATTTGATTCAAAGACTAACCAATCTGAGTAATGGCTAAGAAATGCTTTTCATAATAATAAATCTAAATAAATTATTAAACATATGCCATAATTCACAAGAGTATAATTAAAACTCAACTTAAAAATGAAATCAGTGCAATTAATAAGAATAAGCTTTAAACAATAATTCCAGATCGGTAACTATATAAAAATATTTGAGCTCTCTCACAAGATTGGTATTACAAATAAGATAAAAAATGAAATGCATGCGGGAAGAGAGTTCCTTTATCTAAAACTTGTTATGAGGCAGTAAGATTCCGATGTCGAGGTGATTGCAGAAATTCAATATAATTAACCAAGTGTTCAGGACTTCTGGTAGGTATATACATATTAATATGATATGATCATATTACCTTAATCCCAAAATAAATCTTAAGCAATTCTTCAAGCCAACGTTTATTTTCCGTTAACAAGCACTATCCATTTGCGGGCAAATTAGAGAGGCAGAAATAAAAAAAAAGTAGATGGGTTTTTACTAATTTAGCCAAAGCTCCTTTAGTGTGAAAAGCAACAAGATGGCTGATGAGTTGGCCAAAAAGGGCTCTGATATGGATAGGTCCGCAACAGTAGCTTACTGAGGATCCCGGTAGCAGCTCTATTGCATAATTCAATGCCTAGTCTTGGCGAAAAAAAACACACAAAGTGTAATTAAATTACAAGTTTTGAATGGTTAGTGTTATATACATTTATTTGTAGTACAATTGACGGACAATAACCTTAGCTTCGCAAATTCTGACGCATATAAACATATAAATTATTTATTAATTCTAAGTTTTGCATGTTTTACTTTGAGATTTCCCATTATCGGACGAGTCGAATGTTTGACATAATTTATGATTGTGAAAGACGAAAAAAGGTCACGCTCGATGCGAGGTATATAATACGATTGTGGAAATAAACGAAGAAAGTACAACTACTTTCTTCTTGACGAACATTTCAAAAAAAATTTCTTATTTTTTTTTCTAGTAAACTCACAAAAACTTGCTTACAAACTCACGGCCAGTAGGTTACTTCTTTTATCGGTCAAGAATAATTATTGAAAGAATATGAAATAGTGCAAATTTAAATAATGGTTTGTTTGATTCACAAAAGTTTTTGATGCATCTGTGAAGAGTTACTATATATAAAAATTATTATATATACATACATATATGAAACAAATAGTTCTGTGCAAAGATTGATTATAATTCAATATAGTAACAAAATCTTAAGAAAAAGTGTTAAACTCTATTTGTTGTAATAATTTAGGATAACTCGCTAACAGCGCCTCTCCAAAGGCAAGCCTCCGGTGGATCAACAGGGATGCCTGCCTTATGACGAAGCAAATTCGGCCTGCATATGAAAGGAAGACGACAAGAGAACTGCTAAATGGCTTAAATGGCAACATATACAGGGTATCTAGTAGGGGTCATTGCGGGTCATTGGGCCATAGGTGATTATGCTTGAAGACTGGGTATAGCGCCGAACGATTTCTGCAGGAGTTGTAATGACCCGGAAGAAATCAAATCCGTCAAACACGTACCTTGTGCGTGCCCTGCTGTGATGAAAAGAAGAGCTAGGCTATAAAGTGGATACTTCCTTTATAGTCTGGAGGAGCTGCAAACAAAAGAGTTCAGATGTATCCTCAGATTCCTAAGTAAAGTAGGATGGATCAAAGGTAATTTCTTAAGTTTGTCCCATGAAGTGAAGGGCAAAATGTACCCATTGGTGGTCGTAATGATGCAGGCTAGGTACTTCTTGTGTGGAGTGTATTTTAGTATAATCACCAGAAGATCTCCAAGGTTTCGCACAGAATCCGCAAAGGGTGATATGCTGTCACCAAGCTTAACACGGAGATATATTCCAGGATTACAACCAGACCGTTTTGCACAGACCAATGAGAGATATGGGCTAGATCACAACTAATTAGTTCTACACAGTCTTAAATTAACCCAATAAATTTCTCCAGTTAAACTTGCTCATTAACTGCATAAAAATTCAGTCGAATATCACACACGGTACCCACCAGATCATTAATGATAATACCGATAAACAGTGGGCTAAGAATAGAACCTGCGGCACACCCAATTCTAATAGTAAGCAACTAGACAGATTATTGCCCCTATTCACATGTTGATATCTCTTCAATAAATAACATCTGAGAAGACAAGATGCAGATGAGGAAAGCCCGTAAAGAGCCTCCAATTTATGGAGCAATTTGCTGTGATCAACGTTAACAAACGCCTAGTGAAGACTAAAAATACCAAAATAGAAACAAAACGCATAGCGTTGCAGCTTCACAACTGTGATGATGACTGAAGTCCGATTTCCAGCACGCTATTAACTTATTGCAGGATAAGTAATATTGGATTTACACGTGCATAATTTCTCCTCCATCTGTTCCAAGAAAATTATAATATTAAGATATACTGATCAATATTAAAATTGAAATAGCCTTTTTTACATTGATGCTAATAATTACATTTGTAGATTGAAATGCTACGTGGTACGCCTTCCATTTTCAGTTTTTAAGACCTAGATGAAATCTATAGGTTATACTAAAATTGTCATTCCGTTTGTAACACCTCGAAATAATGATGAGAGAGCAAAATGGATTGGACACCCACCCATAATATTAAAAATTATTTTGATTTTTGCATGTCCGTCCGTCCGTCTGTCCGTCTGTGCGCACGACAACTAAAGAACGCGTATACTTAGAGAGCTGAAATTTTGTACGCGGCCTTTAAAAAAAAAGTAAAATTAAGTTCGAAAATGAGACAAATGGGGCAACTCACTGACTTATAACAATGGACTGAGCGATTTGCTATTTCATGTGGCACAAAAAATATTGTGTTTCTGTATATCACCGTTAGAGCACCCTTTAAAACGATTACATAAAAAACATGTAAAACTCAACCAATCAGATGAAATTTTACATCCGTAAATCGAATTTAATTAAAAAAAATATATTTTCTTGTGCCCAAGTGATATTTTAATCACTTATAAGGAATTAAACTCATTCCGACTTTAATTTTCAAAAGTTATTCTTAACTGAATCCTGCTTATGGGCAAGAGAGACGGAGCATTGTAAACACTATCTTTACCTTATTCCTTCTGAGGTGATTGCATCTGTAGCCTACATAAGAACATCAAATGGCATAAGCAAACGTTCCGGAATGGAATATTTTGTGTTGGTAGCTCCAACTCTGCCATAGGGCGAAAGAGAGAACTATAAAACTTGTGCCATGCTTTCCTATAGGAAAATGACAATACGCTCAGTGCATTGTTATAAGTCAGTGGGGCAACTGCTTCGTGGGGTTGCCATACAAAAATATCGTTTTCCACTATATTTTTCCACTTGCAAAACACCGGAGAATTCACAAGTGGAATGGAGAATTCGGCAATTCTCTACTTACTTCTCAAATTCTCCGGTATTTTGCAAGTGGAAACGTAAGTGGAAAAATTGTTTTGTTTGTTTTGTTGCGTTTTGTCAAGGTATTTAGGTACATAGGAATTTCTAATTGAGTTATGTATAAACTGGGTATCCTGGCTATTTGTAAAAAACAAATTATGGAAATCCATGCAATACTTACAGAGGAACATGGATTTTGTCTCTCAAGGTACCCGCTAAAAATTATAAATCACGCGAAAATGATCAATTTGGTCGTCGTTCAGTACAGAAGAGATGCTGTAAATTTTTTAAATATACACGGTAAAGCTTGTGTGGAGGATAAAATTGCATCTACATTTTGTCCCTTAATTAAATATGTAATTTATTTTTGGAAATATCTGTGAAAGAAGTGTAGCAGTCCTTTATAAGGTGAAAAATTGGCCGTTTTTGGTACAAAAATTGCCATATTTTCATCTCATCATTGCGAAGTAACTCCAAGTCATTGCCAGCTAAGTCCAGGAAATTTACTTCCCATGACACAAATGTTCACAACGGAGTACTAGTGGATGTGAAACACAGAACGAAGGAAATATATGCAAAATATGAAAACTGTGGTGTATATGACCCTAGTGCAAAAAAATCGGTTTTCGGCGGTCAAAAGTCAGCTATCACGTTAAAATGATCAAATACAAACTACACCACTCGATTACGCTCTACTCCCTCTTTAGTTCGGTACCAAACATGACGTAGTTTGGACAACCCCCTATGAGGGGTGGAGCGACACCCCAACCCCCAAAACACCCTCCCCAGAAATTGTTCACCTATCCTTTTGTACTCTAAACCCTTAATCCATCAGAAAACAACCCCAATACTCTACGGCCCTCCCACACAGAGTTAGGCGCCCGTGAATATTGCGAAAACACAAAATTTACCGCCGAGGCCGCTCAAATCTGCAAATTACATTTAATCGAAATAAAATATAGCCTATAATACCCATGCATGCCTAATTACCAAAGCGTATTCTTATTTTTTTTATTGGGCTTACAGATCCTGAGCATACCCTGCGAAATATTGCATCTCCTGATATTGTCTTTATTTTTTTTTAATTTCCGTTAATCAGCTCCCATTTCTACCCCGCACTCTCCCCGCTCCATTTCCTCCACTTATCTTGTTCGCCCTGAGCTCCCATTTTCTTTGATACCACATACATTCTCCTTCTTCTCTCCATTTTCTCGTTATCCCGGAAAAACTCGAGAAAACCTACCCTCCTACATCTCTCAAAAACTACCCCTACAGAAAAGAAATTTGATTTTATTTCGACGGTGGAAGGTAATGGGCAGAAGTACCTCAAATATGAAAAAAGTCCAACCCTCTACAACAAAAAATGATACCCTTAATCGTCCCAGGCGATTCGCGCTATTTCACATTTCTTACGTTTTCCCTAATTCTCCATGTTAGTGAATTGGGAATGGAGAATTAGGGAATTAGGTATTCTAAGAAAACGAATTCTCATCTCCCAAATTCCCAAATTCTCCGTGTTACAGAATCCGGCCCCAGAAAGCCTAACACCACGAACTTCAAAGTGGACACACAGTACATCAATTATCAGTACAAGAGTATAATTGACACTCATAGACAACACAACAATTGCTAGTCATCTTAGTTTTAAAAAATAGTGCAGTCCAGTTTTACATAATTTATTATTTACATGTCTTAATAGATTTTATATATTTATTATCACAAGTGTTTGCCCAGTTTACTCATTTTATGTTATTATTTTTCTAAACCTAATCTTAAGACAAAAGGCTAAAGATAGCCTCTAAATACAAATCGGAGAAGAAAAAAAACACCTTATGTAGTGATATTCCTAAGGCAATGATCTTTATTTTAGTGAATTTTGTTATGGCGCATTATAAGTACTGTTAAATTTATTATATTTTACATCCAGCTCCTTGAGAATGGTCAAAACCCATGATCGAAGTATATCGGATGAATAACACAATACGTGTTTAACTTTTTCAACCAGGGTCATATATGTATTCCGAAGAAACCAATGCATAATTTCGTGAACGACCCATTACACACCAACTTTATAATAAAGGAACTTCATTTACAGCACACGTACAAACTGTCGTTAGAACACGTTGTGGAAATGTACAGATGAAAGCTATTTTGCACTATAAAAACAGCGATTGCTAGCATTGGGATAAGCATCTGGAACAAATGCTTGGGGTCTTAACTCGTTATCACATTGAATTACAAAAATCAGTCCGCATAAATTATTACTTGGCTATAAACCATACTAAAGAATCAGTTTACAGCAGCCTTACGCGAATATATCTCAGATAAGGAAGTATAAATTGATGTGTCACAGTTGAGAAAGATGATCGCAGAAGAAATGAATGACACTAGGAACACCCAGGTGGAATAATTCAATTTTGGAAATACAATATCGTAGATCTAATTGTTAACCGTTGCGAACACGGGGCAACGGGAAAACCGCAAAAACACTTAGAACGTTTTAAGGAACCTCATTTAGTGAAATAAATACTGAGAAAAGATCGACATGAGATCACTGACCCACCTAATCATCAGGAGACAAGCAAACCATTCCGGTTGGTTTAGGCAGCCGCTAAGATGAGACGTTGCTGTATTTTACAAGATAATCAATTTGGCGACGAAGATTTAGAAAAGAAAATCGATGAGTTGAAAGACGAACTAAATTCAGAACTAAGTTAGAAAAAATGAATAAAAAAAAATAGTAAACTTGAAAGTTCTTATGATTATTACAGCATTGATTGGTTCATGAGTACTGGCCACAAGTGAAAAAGAGAATTAGGAGTCGGCTCAGGAGTACCAGCCAATAGTGATTGAGGAATACTGGTCACAAGTTAAAACAAATATCGTGTCAGGAGTACCTACTTGTTACTAAATCATGAAAAACAAATATATGAGAGTGGAGTGTCGTCAGGGTTGGACAGCCTTTTGATTTTTGCCCATAATCTGCGTTTAAGAAAGAATTTTGTCAATCCAAGAATATTTTTGGGAAGGTCTGGGAAAAAGGAACACTTTGGCTGAACATAGCAAATTGATTGGGTGAGAAGTGAAAAAATATAGGCATTTAAAAAAAAGTGAAATGCTGTTAAGGTTGGCCAGTGTTGGCTAGGTTGGCCAGTCAACGAAAAGAAAAATATAAGGAAATGATTAATAATGACCTGGAAGAATTAATTGAATGAAATACAAAGCTGAATTTGTTACATTTTTCTGCGTTTTAGCGAAATTTGAATGGCACATTATTCGAAATCGCCTTTCCGGAAAATGTCGACGTGCTTCAAATGCACTTCTCGCTTGCATTGTCCTAAGAGGGCCTTTTCTGGGCTTTTTTAGCGGGCATCTTCCTTTAGCTAGTGTTTTATTGACGGGCTTCGTTGGGATTGGTGCTGGACGTGTTTTGGGCATCATCCAAGCACACAATCACAGTAGGCAACCCTGACTACACAATGTGGCCAACCTTGACGACAAGCACCATTGTCTCATCACGTGACACCACAACCAAACATGTTACAGGATTGTATTTTAATTTTGGTTTATTTTCAAGCATGAGTCGCACAATACATTCACAATGCTTACCTTGATGATTGCATATTTTTTTCTCACTTTCTAGCCGTATTCACTGCTGCTAAAAAAAATGTTTTTTTTAATTTCTAACTACTGAGTGCAGAATTGCGTTCACGCTCCAAATCTGCAATGTCACGAAAAGTTCGCTTTCACTGAGAGAAGTTTTTCCACAAAACTAAAAAAATCGCAGATGGCCCACCTAGACGACAGGCCAATCCTGACGACATTCCTTTACTTGCTTCTTAAAGTATCACGTGTGAGTAATGTGCAGTTGTCGAGGTCGTCAATTCGTAGGCTGGCCGAAAGTGCGATCGAAATCCCTTATTGTTGAATGTGTGTGTTTATAAATAGTAGAGATGTGTCGGCCCGGAACGAGCGGGTCCATTATGAATGAGTCCATACAAGAAATGAACGGAACGAGTCAATTAATTACTGATGAATGAATGGAAACCTGTAGAAATGTCGATAGATTTGCAAACCTACTATTCAGCTCCCGAACAGATCGAACATCTGCCAAATTAGCGAAGGTCAATATGCCTCAGTTAATTGAGTGCAGCAGAAGCTTATTTCATAAGCAGTTTGCGCACGCTGCAATTACAGGTTGTAAAACGCTCGATTAATTGTGAAATATGACTCGGTGACATATATAATATCCATTTTTTGCTATTGCTTAACTTCTGGTAGAATTATATATATATGTATATATATTTTTTTTGTTATCATCTTTTCGAAATTGCTTTTTATAACCTCTTTTGACTTTGTTTACAATTTGTGTAAACAAACTTATTTTCGTAATTTATTTTATTTTGTTTACAATTTGTGTAACCAAATTTTAATTCCGTGAAATCTTTGTGTACTTTTTATATTATTTTTGTTCTCTTCTGTTAAAATATTTTTTACTGTGATAATTTTTGTATAAATGTACATGCAATTTGACAAGAAAGTTATAGTATAACCAAGCGATAAGAAGTTACCACTTCATAACTATTCTCCTGCGTCAAGGTCATATTAGATACACTATTTAGTCTGAACTAAGGTTCCTGTTAAGCGAGATACATAGTCGATCCCAACAGCAGTCTTGCCTAGGTTTTAACACACGGTTGAAATTTCCTCAAGGCATATTTTGGTGATTCTCAAGTACAAAAATTATAACTCCTACAATAAATCCACTTCATGAATTCTGCTAGCTGCTTAAACCTGCAGGCTGCAATGTGCTTTTGTACTAGCAAATTAAGCCCAACACAAGTCGCTACCTAAGATCAGAAAGATCCTATGTCCAAAATTCCCAATTCTCATTTTACTCAATACAGCCCTAGTCACTTGCGTTCTTAACATCTTGCTGTGATAATGGTGGCAGTATTTCACTCCTGTTTAGGTAAATTTAGTGTGCACCAAAGAATCCTATGTATGACTTTTTATTTTGCGGTACAGAAAAAGCTTACGTCAAATATGTGGACATAGGTTTCTCTTGCACTCAAAAAAGCCACTTCTTTTTTCCTGACTTTATACTTACCACATGCTCTTAGGATAGTTTTATGATTATTCTTAATATTTTGATTTAGCCGTGTAATAAAAAAATGGCTGATATAACAGGGGGAAACGGATGGTAAATTTGGCCATTCAGAAAAGTAAAAACACTGGTAAGTTTCCTAATATCAAGCGGAAGAATAAGGGCCTTATTCTTGAATCCGTCGTGTACGTGTAGATTGTATTTGGTACCCTTACACTGCTTTGCAATTTCCACCGTTTCGCGCGGATCTAAATTAAATTTCACGAATAAGTTCCAATATTTTATTTTATTTTATTTATTTAATGTATTTAATTTAATTTTAATTTAATGTTCATGTTCATTTGATATTTTTAAAAATGGGTTCTTAGAATTCAAGTCAACTTGAAATCTTTTACAATATGGATCAAACGACGATTTTTTTTTTATTAATTAAAGTGAATAAACCAATAAGAATGGGAGGATTCTCGTATTATTGATTTAAATGAAGGTCTGTCTACTGAAACATATCGAAATGGCAATCGGAAGGAACTACGACCTGCTGTTGAAGTAAAGAAAGACCCCTCTAGATTTTCAGCAATAACAGATAAAAGGAATGATAAAGCGAATGGTAACTTACATGGCAAAATGGTTTTTTAATTTTGACAGATTGACAATGTTCAACTGTTGCGCAGCATACTGATCTACCAGAAAACGAAACTGATGAGGATACTGAAAGTGAGGAAAATCCTTTTCAAACGGATGAGTCTTCAGAATTTCGGCCGGTAGAATATTCAGAATCATCATCCTCGGAATCGTCAGAAGACAAAATATCCCCACAACAGACCACATCAAACTCAAGTGATCTTCAAATACAACGACTATCTCGAAAACGAAAGCGGAATGAAAATAATTGGAGACGAAATACACAAATTGGAAAAATATCTCGGTTGCAGAGAAAAATATAAAACCACCATGTCCTTCTATTACGCCGCACAAATGCGCCTTAAATATTAGCGTACATGCAAGAAAGGACATTTTTGATCAGTTCTGGAATCTCGCAGATATTAACATACAGCGAAGCTTTATTGCGAAATATGTTAGTATCAATACAAAGAGTCAACAACGACTAGAAGACCAAGCGACCATGACATTAACCATGAAAATAGGAATAGCCGCAGAAAGTTAACATACCTACATTACTTACCCGATATATCACAACAAAGTCAGAGACGGAGAGTTTGCCACAGGTTTTTTTAACACCCTATCAATCAGTCATCAAATGGTCAAAACTATTGCGAGAAAAGGTCAAGAAAAAGGACAAGTTGTACCTGATATCGATAAACTAGGAAGATCTGCTCAGAAATATCATCTACCAAGAATCAATCAAGCAATCTGTAAGAGATCACATCAATAGCATCCGACGAGTTGAATCTCATTATTCCAGAGAACGTTCTGCACGACAATATTTGCCGTATGGTTTAAGTCTATCCAAAATATTTGCACTTTATCAAAGTTATTGCTCGGAAAATAATATTAAAAGTATCTCGAAATTGTCTGTGTATCGTCAGATATTTTTTAATGAATTTAAATTGTCCTTTCACATTCCTAAAAAAGATCACACTGATCTGTGGAATAAATTCAAGAATTGTAACGAAAATGAAAAGGCAGACTAGCAAGGTCAAATTGACGGGCATCTCAGGCAAAAGGAGTTAGCCAGAGAAAAGAAACAGCACGAAAAATTAAGCACAACAAAGCACAGATGGTTACTCCGTAGCTGCCTTTGACCTCCAAAAGGCTCTAATTTCTCCAAAGGATGAAATTTCCCAGCTTTATTAGAAAAGAAAGTTATCAGCGTATAACCTTACTCTATATAACATAGCAAGACGAGACGGTTATAGCTACATGTGGCATGAAGGAATATAATCTCGAGGACCCTGCGAAATTGGTAGTTGTGTTCTAGCCTTTATTAAAACTAAGGTGGATAATGGTGTCACAAGCTTGAGTTTCTACACAGACAATTCCAGTAGACAGAACCGCAATATGTACATAGTTTGCTTATATAGGATGTGCGCCGCAGTATATGGAGTGAAAATCACACATAACTTCTTGGAGGCCGGCTACACACAAAATGAAGTGGATAGTGTAATCGAAAGAGCTGCAAAAACATCCCTATATATAGTCCGGCGCAATGGTATCAAACTGCTCAAGTGGCTAGTAAAAAAAAGCCTTATCTAGTAAGATAAATGTCCTGCGACGATTTTTATGACTTAAAAGCCGTGTTATACAACACGTCAAAAAATTGGAAAAAGGACCAGAAGGGAAAAGAAGTTATTTGGAACAAGGTCCGAATAGTGAAGATAGATCCCGAAACTCCCCACATTATTAAAGTACAATATCACTATGAAGGTGATATAAGCTTTTGCAGCGAAAAACTAGAAAGGTCCTGCATAGTTTGAAAGGATATAATTTAGCACCGTTAAGAACCGCTCCAGTGCAAATCTCGACAGCAAAGCTTGATGACTTAATGCAACTGTGTCGCGACAAAGTTATACCTGCAACGTACCGTTGCTTTTATTCCAGCCTCAAATATCTCCCTAGCACTGAAATTGCTGACCATTTAGATACGGATACCGACGACGCATAGAATTCCTTATAAAGGGCAATTAATTTGTTTTTTGTTTTTGATTTGTGTTTTTTATTTAAATGAATAAGCATTGATTATTTCTATCAAGGTTGTTTTGTATACGTTTTAAAAAAATATGCACCAGTAGTTGACCAGATAAGGTGTCCTTGCTCTTTTAAATAAAAATAAAAATTAAAACTTTGAAAATTTCGAATGTCGAATATGTAGATTAGATTAGATTCGTAGAGGGGTGTGTAGGCGTCAGCCTCGCAATCACCGTGACCTAAAAGATCTATTGTGAGTCCCCGTTGAATTTATTCCCTTTCTAGGTTCAGACTGTTAATAAAGTCTAGGATCCTTCTGGGATTGAGGTTCCGTACGTAGTTAGGTGTAGGAAAAGCATGTTCGAGATGGAGTAGTCTCCGCCTGGTCAATGCTTCGCAGTTGCAGAGCAGGTGCTCCGAGGTTTCATGATCATCCTGGCAAAAGCGGCAGGATGAAGTCTCAGCCAAGCCCATCTTGTTAAGGTGATACCTCAAGGGGCAATGTCCTGAGAAGAGTTCTGTAATTATTTTGAGCTCTGTTTTCTTGAGGAGTAATAGTTCTTTTGTTTTTCCTCCAGAGGTGTCGATAAACTTTTTTGCCTGACGAATCCTTTCCCAGTATAGGGATTTTTGTTTGTTCTCCCAGTTATTTAGGGCAGTTTTGAGGTAGCACTTTGAGGTGCCACAGAATGGCTCCGGTCCGACAAAGGGAGTTTCCGCTTCTCTTTTGGCTAGGCCATCAGCAATTTCGTTGCCTTTATGGCCCTCATGTCCAGGTACCCACATGAGGATAAATTTGTTTCCTCTTGATAAATCTTTTAGGGTTTGTAGACACTCCCAGACTATCCCTGACTTGATGGTGTAGGACATTAAGGCCTTGAGGGCAGCTTGACTGTCCGAGAGAATATTAATAGTTGAGCCATTTATGGCTCTTTTAATGCAGCTATTGGCGCATTCTTCTATGGCCAATACCTCGGCCTGGAATACGGTAGGGGTAGAGCCCAGGGCCTTTGATATATGGCATCTGGGGCCGTATACGCCCAGTCCGACTCCACTGTTCGTTCTTGAACCGTCTGTATACCACACCATCGATCCTTGTTGAAAGGACGGTTTAGTGGAACGCCATTGCTGTCGGTTTCCCTAAACCACATCGAATGGTCTTACAAAATCCACCTTGGGTGTGATTATATCAGATATTGTCGTCATTTGCTCAAACCGTATCTGTTTTAAGATAATTAAATGACCAACCAGATTCCCTGGTTTTAACTGTTTCTCCTTTTGCAGTGTAGTAGGTAAACTATGCGGATTCTGGACCAAGTGCATGTGTACTTGATGTAGTACGTGGTCTTGTAGGGTACAATGTGACCTTTGTTTGCCCTTGAAAATGGGGGCGGTGTTTGGGGCGTGGTCTTGTAGGCTACAATTTGACCTTGAGGGTTTAAAGATGGCGGTGGTGTTGTGTGTGGTGACGTAAGTGGGGTTTGGTCAATGTGGTGGTGGTGGTGGTTGGCGGTATTTGGGGCGTGGTTTTGTAGGCTACAATTTGACCTTGAGGGTTTAAAGATGGCGGTGGTGTTGTTTGTGGTGACGCAAGTGGGTTTTGGTCAATGTGGTGGTGGTGGTGGTTGTGTTGGGTGTGTAGTAAGTGAGGATCATAAGAGGTGTGTGGTCAATATGGTGGGGGTGGCTTGGGTTTTCGGTTATTGTGAGGGCGGGATCATGGGAAGCATTCTGCCAATGAGGGCATGATTGTGCATACACATGCCCATGTGTGAATCATTGTAATAAAGTATTCAGCCAACCGGGGCCGCCGGATGTTTGCGTAAATTTATTTTGAACAAAACAGGAAATGTGTGGGTGGAACACCTGGGCCGCGAGAATGTGCAAGAACAACACCGGATGTTTTTCAAAGCTTGAATTGGGAATAACGGGAAATGTGTGGGTGTACAAACGGGGCTGCCGGATGCTTGCGCGAATTTATTTTGAACAAAACAGGAAATGTGTGGGTGGAACACCTGGGCCGCGAGAATGTGCAAGAACAACACCGGATGTTATTGATAGCTTGAATTGGGAATAACAGGAAATGTGTGGGTGTACAAAGGGGGCTGCCGGATGTTTGCGCGAATTTATTTTGGACAAAACAGGAAATGTGTGGGTGGAACACCTGGGCTGCGAGAATTTGCAAGAGCAACACCGGATGTTTTTCAAAGCTTGAATTGGGAATAACAGGAAATGTGTGGGTGTACAAACGGGGCTGCCGGATGTTTGCGCGAATTTATTTTGGGCAAAACAGGAAATGTGTGGGTGGAACACCTGGGCTGCGAGAATTTGCAAGAACAACACCGGATGTTTGTCAAAGTTATGAATTGGGAATAACAGGAAATGTGTGGGTGTACAAACGGGGCCGCCGGATGTTTGCGCAAATTTATTTTGAACAAAACAGGAAATGTATGTGTGTGTGTGTGCGTCTGGTTTGAATTGGGAAGAACAGAAAATGTTTGGTTGAACAAACGGGGCTGTCCTATGTATGCGAATTCGAATTGAACAACACAGGAAATCCAGGATGTACGGATTTTGAATATAAAAGCTAGGTCTTGTAAAAGAATTCTGAGTAAGAATTAAGCAGCGAAAATTAAGAGGCGAAAATGGCAAATATTTATGAGTAAGTATTAATCGCATTTTTCTATTTAGAATTTCTTAACATTTTCAGTTGATTTTTCTTATAGGGATTTCAAGCAGGCTCTTTTTGTTTCCGTGGAAAAGCTCACCTGCATCATTAAAAAGCTGAAGGATGGCGGAGTTGTGAATAGTGAGGAGGCAGATTGCATCGTCACCAACATAGAGCTGATTATGGATGGCTTATGTACAACGAACCTTGGAGAAGCTGACTACGATGAAATGCGAAACTTACTAGAAGTTTTGACATTTGGCTACGCTGATTTAAATGCTAATGAAGATTCGGAGTTTCTGGAATTTTGCAAAAATATTTTACAATCATATATCTCAGCAATAAATTTATTAGAATAAACTGTGTTTTTACAATTCACCCATGAAAAGCATTTAATCCTAGTATAATACCATTAATTATATTTTTACATAAGTTCAAAAATAACATATCATCCACGTTGATATGAATGTACCCAAATCTCAGCATCAATTATTCAGGTGTATGGAGGAAAGAAAATGTATAAATATATTTTCATTTTTAACACCTGATCATTGGTAATCTGACAATAGATAGGTTAACATAGTTTCAAAGGGGGGACATAAAAAAAATGTTTTGGGCTGATTCTATATGGGATGAAACGCATTTTTGTACCTGTCTGAATGGTTGGATGTATATGAAGATTGTGCATTCAGTTGTAAGATGTGACTTAATGAAAGTATATATGACTGCTGAAAATGGTAAAAGATGCAAAGTATTAACTTTGACTAGAGATCAACCAATTCCCTCAAATTTTGGGGAGATGCGCATCAATCCATTTGAACATGTTAAGATTGAAGTCAAGGGAGGAGAAATAACTGTAGTAGGCTGGCTACAAGATGGGACGATCAGACGTCCAAGTACTAATTCCTTCCTACATAACTGCCCGTTTGCAGGTGAGGAGGAGTGGTATCGTAAACCAATAAAGCAACAAGAAGCAAATAAATCAGAAAAAATAAAAGATGTAAAAGAGTGTGAAAGCAGTAATACCCAAACAAATTCTGATATGAAAATTGAGTGATAGGGTGGTATTGTATATAATCAATTAAATTACCGTAATAATGCATAGTCTTTGTCAACGTTTTGAGCAATCAACAACTAAACAAATAAAGAGATATTATGTCATTAAAAACTTTTATTTCATTTGCATTTGCATGCTCTTTATATGCAAATTGCTTAGCACTCCCAATCAATTTAAACTTAGGACAAAAATCAACCGATAATATTGATTTTAATATACAGTTGCCAAATAATGATTCCATTCAAATTTCTTTATCATTTCGGCTACTTACACTAAGTAATGCTACTTATGATGCATTACCTACAACAACAACTAATATACCCTTAAATGATGATGATTCTTCTGTTATCTCTTCAGAAAATGGAACTGAATCACCTAAGGAAACTGATGTGGAATTAATACCAGAAAATAGTGTAGTGAGTGTTGAGGAGGCAATTGAAGGATTTAGGCAAAACTTAATAAACAAAGAAAAAGATATAGGTGGAATTATAGAGAGTGATCGTGTGTTTTACAGGCATTTTAAATTAAACTTTGAGGAGGACAAATCAATGAGAGTTCGATGTACATATGATAGCAACTATGAGCATAGAACTCTAAAAATATCCTGTTATGAATATCATGAACTTGAAGGAGAACGAATTTTGAGTAATGGTTAAATTGAATACTTCCGAGAAAATGACTCCACATATAAATCTGATATTACATCTGTTGATTTGAGGAAAATGAAGCAGACTTACAATATGGACATTTCATAAACTGTAGAGTTCCAGTTGAAGCGAATAAAAACAAAAGTTTATAATATTATGTGAATAAAACAATTGATTTTTTTTTTAAAAAAAATTGTATTTTATTGAAAATTATCCATAAATTTCTTATGCAGGAAAACATTTTGTAATGCACTTACACCATTATGTATCATACATCGTGGTACATCAATTTATTTTTTTCTTAATTCTTCTGATATAGGACATCCCTTTTCATCTAAATTGTAAATTGGTACATTATTTTCCAACTTTAATATATCGGTAATCCACCTGATTTTTTCATTTCCTTTCACATATATGATTTTGTCTTGGAGAATATCTTTAAAAAGGGTAGTGACACTATCTTGTGAAGCAAATTCTCCATTCCAAACAAATCCATGGTGATATTGATTTAGCCATCTTGCCTGATTTTGTAGTTCCGGAGGTAGATTTTCAAAGTTGTATATTGGTTTCAAAATAAAGTGCTGTAGTTGATCATTCTGAGTTATAATGGCAATTTCCTTTAAGATGAACGTATTTCCAGGTCCTTTGAACCCTTGAATATCAATGATGCAATTCATTTTTACAGTTTATGAACTTCACTAGTTAGAGGATTGTACTGAACTATTCTATCATGTATAAGTAGACAGTATGCAGCAGTATTTTTCGGTATATTTACAGATGTTTGAAACTCTATGCTGACATCTACAGGACCAGTTTTGAGATATTCATTTTGGCGTGAGCAATCAATAACAACTAAAGGAGCCAAATTTTTGAACTGCTCTTTAGTGAGTAATATGACTGTTGGAATTTACAATACATCTCATATAATATAGCGTATTGATCTATGTTATATTTTATATTCAAATCATTGTATGGATATTTTTCAGAATTTAGATAAACTTTTAGGTCTGTTAGGTTGCAATGATCAAATTTGGATGCATCTTTTTCACTTGAATCTTTACGGTCAGTTTGTAAAGCAAAAATAACATATCTTAGTTTTTCTAGTTGATTAACTGTTTTAACAGTCCATGTATGGCGGGTGGACTGTGGTGGTGATGGATATTCATACAAATCCCAACTTCGAAATACCATTTCAATTGGGTGATTGCTTTCAGTAATTTTCAATAGAGACAACTTTTCCATATCAGCTACAGTAACATGCGGCAGATGCCATTGTAATTTAAGTATATTTACTGAGCCATCACAATCTTTAGCATAAATTGCATTTAGGTCCGTTCTAGAACGAATCAAAACTAGTTCATGTTTGGCATTAATAACTATTTTCTTATAGTCTTCAGCAAATCCAAGAAGATATTTTAGTGGTATACAAAAATTAAAGTTTCCTTCTGAGTTAAGAGATATATTGGTGAGAGACCATCCTGAATTTAGAAGCATTTTACTTTCACTTTCGTTCAAAGAAAGCTTATTCTTTATCGTTGAGGTAAGACCAACATTTTTATTGCGATCAATTTGTACTCCATTTATTTCATACCGGATCTCCTCAAATAAAAATGCCATCGCATTATTAGTTAACTTTACATCTGCAGTTTTGTCAGGCTTAGGAGTACATTCCAATTTCCCTTCAATGTAAATAAAACTTTCACTTGGAAGTACATAGATATCTTGATGTTGAATAGCTATACGTATTTCATCATTATTTTTGAAAGAGTTCGTGAAGGGTGAGTAACTATGATATTCAATTTTTGCAACACTATTATCATAGCTTACAGCATCCTTTATACTCAAAACTTCACTCATTGCTTGTCTTTTATGATAAATCCTAAAGTACTCAAGTATTTCTTATTTTGTGGGGTAAGTTTGAACCGTTTTTCTCTTTGAGGTCTAAATTCGATGAGAGTTGCAGAAGAACTGTTGTTGATGGCAGCTAACGTACGTAATTTATCCTTATTATACAATATCATGTTGTGGTTTAAGATGTAACCGAGCTGTTATTGTTTCACCCCTAAAATTTATTAAATCACCGTCCTGATCAAGTAGCTTTAAGCTAATGGAAGTAATTCTTCGAGTGGTTAGCGGTAAATAAATGACGTTCTTTGGTACCTCAACAATCTTATAACCAGGCCCCACCTTTGGAGAGAATTCGTGTAGTGTAAGTACTTGTGTATCGTTCATGAATGATCCACTTATTATATTACATTCTACTCTTATTGTATTAACTTTAATTATATTAACTGGTAAATCTGACACATGCAATTTAATAGCTTCCAGTTGTCGCCTACTAAACCCTAAAAGTGATCCAACTGTACCCTCTTTGTTAAAGTAAATAGGTCCACTAGATTTGATTTCACTTTTCAAAGTGTTATTGTTCGCACGCAATTTTATATAGTAACTCTCTTTACTTAATTTACTTAATTGATTCTCAAGATATTCAGCTATGTCATCTATCTCATATGATCCTATAGGTATTTCTATAACCACATTCCCAATGTGAAATAGATTATTTTTTTTATTCTCAATATTTGGTATTGAATTGTAAGTTTGGAAATCAATTAACCCACATACATAATCCCTTGACAAATCTATGGGTGGGAAATACTCAGTTATTAATATAGATGAATTTCCGCTTAATGTAAGTGTTAATGACATTGTGGTGTAATTTAAAATGATACAATTATGTGGTTTCCTCGTCATTTATATAGATTTACAATGGCATGAGAATCATTTCAGTTTTAACTACAGGTGGATTCAGTAGTATAAAAATTTAAGACAAGGAAGAAATAAAATAATATGGAAAGATTAAATGAAGAAGTACAAATATTTGTTAAACATTTCGATATTAGCAGATTCTTGCAAGAGTATGACAAGTTGTTACTAGAAGAACATAAGCAGGAAATAGAAAAATCCTACCGCTTTTTGGGTGAATATAGAGAAATGAACATTATGACTTCAAAATATGGGGAGCATTATGAATCCTGCAGTTGGGCTTACAATACTTCAACATCAGGTCCAGATACTTGTAACTGTCAGTATGTTAAAAGAGAATTTTTGCGAATAACCAAACTATTGAAGTTATATAATAGAATTAAGGGACCTTGTTGTTCCTATTGTATAAAGGAAATATTTTAAATAAAAATACATACATATAATCATATTCTTTTATTTATTGTAACAATCATACAAAAATTTCAAACATAAATGGCCGCATATTACTGAGTTATATGTTTGATATGGGGCATAATTATACCTTACATTACTAGTTAAATATTTTCTAATTTCTAATGGTGGCTGTAAATTTCCAAAGCTATCAAAGTACTGAATATCTTCATCGTTTTTATAGTACGCTACCCAATGAGTTCCTGGACCTGATGATATATCCAAGTTGATAATACCGCATTCCTTCTTGTTTAGTTTCTTTGGAAGCTTATTTCGCATGAAAACTCCTCGAAAATATGGTAGATCTTTTGCATATTTATGCAAATCTACCTCAGTTAATGGTCTTTTAGGTAGCGTTTTCAATAGTTTTTTGGCTCTGGGTTTAAGTATAGCCCCAATCCTTTTTTATGAGGTTTGAGATAAAGACCTTTCCCTATTAGACGGGATTCCATTTGTTCTTTATGCCTCTTACTCTGTTTAAGCTGCTCGTTTGCTTCCTTAACAGCATTAACAGCTTTAACAATTGTAGCAGCACCTCCTCCTAAAGATCCTAAAGCAGAAAGGCCAGCAAATAAAGGAACGAGGAATGGTAAAATACCTCCAGTTTTTGGTATAGGTATGACTCGTGGAACTTTCACATTTTTCTTCCTATATTTAATTATATCTCCTACTTCCTTTCGTGCTAACGCAATGGCTCTGTTCAAAGAATCAGGTTTTTGCCTTTGAATTGATTTACGTGCCTTTGAGATAACCGTTCTCAGGGTAATGTTTTTCTTAACTTTTTTATTTTTCTTTCGTGTGCTCGTTTTCTTTTTACTCCTCATTTTCGCCATACCCATCCCAAATTTAGCCTTAGCATTCATGATATTGGTAACTAGCAATGCGTTCGCACGTTCACCTAGGTTTGCGTCAGTAGATTTAACTCGACTCCAAGCCTTTTCAGCCAAAATCCGATCTGCTATTTTGCGATCTGATGTACTTTTTAATTTAGAGTAGGCAATATTGTGTTCTTTACATGTACTATCTAAGGGATTAATACCAGGGTCACCACGAGCTAATCTTTTTGCTAGCTTCGTACCAGGTCCACAATACTGGTAGCCTGGTAAGTGTAATTCAAAGGGCAGTTTATTAATGAGTGTATTAATTACCCCCGAACCTTTCTTATTATGCTCAAGCATAAGTATGAATGACTTTAACCTTCAACATTCAGATACAAACTAAAAAAGTATTTAAATTTAGTATGCATTTATAGATTGGAGTTAGTATTCAAAATGAAGTTCACTAAGCAAAATCTATCGCTGTCAATAAGAAATAATGATTTTCGGGGCAATATTACAGAAATTGGTAGACATAGTTCATTATTACCAAATAGTATACGTGCACTAATAGTTGGCCTTTCCAATTGTGGAAAAACAAATGTTATGATTAGTTTGCTGGAGCATCCTAATGGTTTGAGCTATGAAAACGTTTATGTGTATTCAAAATCACTCTATCAATCAAAATATTTATACTTAAGAAAACTTTTTTCACCCATAAAAGGATTAGGCTATTATACATTTTCTAATAATGATGATGTTATACCATTTGATGAGGCAAAACAAAATTCAATTTTTATTTTTGATGATGTAGCATGTGGGAAACAAGACAACAGACGCTCTTATTTTTGCATGGGTCGACATAATAACATTGATAGTTTCTATCTTTGCCAGACTTATACTCATATACCAAAACACTTGATACGAGATAATGCTAACTTTCTCATTTTATTTAAACAAGATGACACAAATCTTAGGCATGCTTATGATGATCATGTGAATACGGATATGAGCTTTGATACTTTCCGAGATATGTGTGCTAAGTGTTGGAAGGATAAATATGGGTTTCTGGCAGTAGACAAAGACAGCCCCTTAAGCAAGGGACGTTACCGTCAGGGATTCGATACATTTATTTCCTTATAAATATAACAGATCCATTAAAGCAGTCAACAGATCAGATAAAGCAGTTAGGAGAGCAGTTGAAGCTGTTAACAGATCAGTTAAAGCAGTTAGGAAAGCAGTTAAAGCTGTTAACAGACCAGTTAATAAAGCTGTTAATAGACCGGATCGGTTTTGAAAAAAATTATCAATACAAATGGGTAAAAAGAGGGAGTTAATTAGGGATATTATTAAAACTAGGAATGCTATCAAGAAAAAGTATCGAACTATAAAAACGGGGCGAATCGATGTTGAATCTCAACTTGAAGAAACATTTAAGCCCATAACAAAACCACTTAAAGAGCTTATAAGTGAAACAAAAGTAAAACAGGGACTTCATGCTGATATCAAATCAGAACCTAAAAAGGAAAATAAAATAAATGATGATGATGATGATTATGATGGCTTCGAGTTAAACCCAAAACAAATGTATATGAAAATGGAACCAACAAGCACACCACTGAAGTATAGAGAATCTTCTTTAATGTCATCACAAGACGAGTATGGAACACCAACTCATTCAAGAACCTTCCTTATCTAATAAATCAGATTCCACCCTCAACTTATCAACTGGGTTAGTTAATAAATATTTAGGATTTTACCAAGCCAAAAGTCCTAAAATTGACCGAACTTATGGTGTTTATATGGATAATGGGAGGTGGAAAATTGGAAAATCTAGCATTGACATTGATGCACAAAATTTTGTCATTAATGGGAAGCACTATAACATAACAGCTGGCTTATGCGAACTACTTTTATGAAAGAACCATCAAACAGATTATATGATGAAAAAGACTTGGCTAATTATCGAGAAATCCTGGAAGATTCTAATGCCCATAGACGTGATTATAGTGCAGATGGGCAAATAAAAGGTAGTAAAGGACCTAAATATAAGAGAATTATTAGAAAATTTATCACTCATGAAGGTATGGGTCTCATGAAGCTTCCCAGAGAGGCTATTGACTATGTTTACTGGGATGATCCAAATGAATTGGTGCACAGATTACGGCTTTTAATTGGCTCTCAAGTAGCTGGGAATAATAGTCATAACAATGAAATTGTTTCCATTATTGAGGAGTTAAGAGAGTCTGATATAATTTTATAAAAACCCTCCTTCTGCTTTTTATATATTTATTCATGAAATGAGTGTTGACAAGTTCGGACGATCGCTAAGAGATGGTAATATTGGGCAAGGTTCTCCTGGACCTAGAGGAGAACCGGGTCCTTCAGGACCACCAGGTGAAAAGGGTTCCACCGGACCTGCTGGAGTGGGTTTTCTGCTAACATCAGATAAAAACTATGATATGCAATTCAGCAATATTAAGAATCTCAAAAATCCAGAAGAAGATAGTGATGCTGTAAACAAGCTATATATAGATGAGACAATAGATAAATATTTCGATTTATGCAAATCCCATAGTAGTTTAGAAACAAAAACAGCTAAGAGTGAATTAGAGGAAGAGCTTGCGAATGTACATAATATTATTAAAATAACTAGAGAAAAACTGGAAACATTGACCCAATCACACATAAATAAGTCATTTGAAAAGTTAAAAGTTTATATTGATACAAAGTGCGAAGACATTGAAAAGAGTTTACGTGGACTTATAAATGTAGAATCACTTATAGTCAAACCTAACAATGAGTAAAGAGGCCCTTGTGATTGAGCTGCACAAAGCAGCTCCTCGAAATTTTCCTCGACGTCGAGTCATTATGAAAGATTTGGATGATCTCTGGCAAGCAGATTTGGTTGAAATGGGTGCTTATGTTCGCGAAAATAATGGATACTACTATTTACTAACAGTAATTGATACATTTTCAAAATATGCTTGGGTAGAACCTATTAAAAATAAAACTGGAAAAGAGGTAACGGCTGCAATGAAAAAAGTTCTAAAAAGCGGTCGGATACCTAAACATTTGCAGACAGATGATGGTAAAGAGTTTTATAATAAAATATTCCAGACACTAATGGTAAAGTATGGAATCAAACACTATTCGACTTTTAGTATAATGAAAGCCTCAATAGTTGAAAGATTTAATAGGACGTTGAAAGGCATGATGTGGAAAGAATTCAGTAAGAATGGTTCCTATCGTTGCATTGATTTTGTACACAATCTTGTTCATGAATACAATAATAAAAAGCATAGGACCATTAAAATGCGCCCCTCCGATGTTAATCACATTAATAAAAATATTCCACTACAAACAGTATACAATCACATAAAAATAGTGGGGGCAGCAAAATATAAGGTTGATGACTATGTTCGCATCAGCAAGCACAAACATATATTTGAAAAGGGGTACACACCGAAACAAAACCGAACAAAACACGAATCCGGTGACATATCTTCTAGAGGATTATGAGGGACATCCAATCAAAGGAGGATTTTATGAAAAAGAACTACTAAAGACAAAATATCCGCATAATTACCTTGTTGAAAAAGTATTGAAGAAGAAACGGAATAAATTTTTTGTAAAATGGCTGGGGTTCTCTGCAAAACACAATTCGTGGGTCAATAAAAATGAAATATTATAAATTTGTTGTATAAATAAAAAAAAATAACATTTTAAGTTATCAAACCATCTTTTATTTCTTTATACTAAAATGCCCCCAAGCAAGTGTGTCTCTTGAATTTTCTTTTAAAATTCGCTTATTATCATGAGAACTTAATGCTATCTTACTTTGTCTTATACTATATACATTGTGTTTATCTGATCGAATGCATTGTTGGGTTCTTATCTGTTCAATGGAGTTATTCAAACATGTTAAGTAATCATCAAAACTAATACTATTTTTTATTACATTTAATTTGACGCCTTTGGCTTTTTTTATCGAATCTTCATTATTTACTCTTAGACTATACATTTTTGATCTTAATCCTATAAATTCAGTCATTATTTTCCCATTCAATTCATCTTTCATAACCCCAGGAACTTTTTTATTTACTAAAGGTATATTATATACATTATTCTGCGGATAATCGCTAGTATCAAAATAAATAACATCAGATCTTATGATTCTATAAATATCATCACATTTAAATTCATAAATTAGAGAGTCGGTATCAGTGTCAACAATTTACAATTTTTCTCCATTTTTGGTAAAATATAATCATAATGAAATTTATAAACACATGTTTTAGAGATATCAAGTATACACATTCCTATGTAAATGGGTTTATTAAAATACACTTTAGTCTTATTTAATTCAATGGCAACCAAATTTCTATCGAAAATAGATCTGCTGTGGAAGTTCGGTTTAGCTGTCATAACTTTGGCTCCATATCGACCTTCCCATTTAGTAAGCAATTTTACTATTGAATGTTTACGTACGTTTTCCATGGTTTTCCAAACACTGCATTATTCATAAGCTTATATTTGTTTTTATCAAATTCATTTCTAGCTTTCTTACGCATTTCAGTATTTAAGTCAATATATTTCTTTAACCACGGAGACTGATTGAATTGAAGAACTCGATGTACTTTTTTCAAAATAAGTCCATGAGCTATGCACTGCTTCAGATTTTTATAATGAATAACATACGTTTCTTTATTAAATAATGTAGTCATCAGTTTTTGTTCCTTAGATCCTACAGGTGTTTCATGTATTGAACAAAATGGTAAGTCTGAATGTTTATCATGCAGATGTTGTGGGTACTCAAGATCGACTTCTAATATGTAACCTAATGGTGATTCATCCGATACATGAGTAATTTCTATATCTGTATTCACCCATTTGAAATCATGTGTTGGAAGATACTGGGACATTGCCCAACCATATAAATTATTAACATCAAAGAACATGAGATATTTGGAATCCTCTTGATCGTTATAGTTTATCACATAGCTATTATTCGCTTTGCTATATCGATTTGAACACTGACTTATTCCACCTCGAATTCCTCGTTCTATGAACATAACCATATCGATATCAGTTAATAACTCCAGCTCTATTTTGGTGTATTTCAGCATAGCATCCCATGTTAATCCTGGTAGAGTAAAATAGTGCGCAGGATCCAAACCATATGTTTTTGCACATACCTTTCTAAAATTCTCAAAAACGTCAGCTAAAAGTAGAACATCGATCTTTAAATACAAATCTGCATATTCACCAAGAGTTTGTATGCGAAATGTCTTCCACACAGTTTGTGCATGTAGGTAATCATCATGCGAAATATCAGATTCATTTAACTGGTTATAAAACGCTTCCCGAGGTGGTAATGTTAACTCATCCAATTTTTCCAAGTCGCTAGTGTTATCATAAGGAAATACACCTTTTCTCGTCACTAGCTCAAATTCTGAAGAATGCAAATGGTTCCACTCCTTTTTTGTTATAAGCAACTGTTCTTTAGGTAAATATGACACCAGTTTATCTAAAGATGATGCCATAAATTTGAGTGAATCAATAAAACGGAATTTAATTTCACTATATCTAACATTCTTTGTAAATGATATATATCGTTCTTTATTAATTGGCAAAAGATCCACTCTGCCTTCAAATGCAGTTGCAAGTTCCTTTATTACAAAGTGAGCGTCATAACCGCTCAAATTGTGGAATACTACCGGAATTATACGTGTTGAACACAGCTGAAAATAAATAAAAAATATTAAAATACAATATATATAATAATTGCTACTTCCCTATTTCCTGAATTCCTCTTCCAGTCAGCAAATGCCTCCTATACATCTATGCAGCATCTGAAATAAGAAAAAACATATAAAGTAGTTCAATATAATTAACGCCAGCAAAGATATAAAAAAAAATTACAAACAAATATATAGGTACATGCAAACTGCCAAGAAACAAATTTCTTGGCAGTACAACAACAACACTACATGCAAACATAAACATTGGGATTTCTTAGCGAAGTTCATGTTTTCTGCACAATAAACATTTGCAAACCATGCATTTATGCTTAAATGTGCAAAATACAAAAATTTGCAGAATCCATATACATTATTATTAGTGAAATTCAACAATTGTTGCCATTGTTGACATTTCACTAACAATTTTTTCAACATAAAATTTTCGCATAATTTGCATGATTCTTGCAAATTATGCACAGGCAAATCACTAAATAACATTTATAGAATATATAAATCAACTTACCTTAATAATTAATCCATTTGTTGAGGAGAAATCCATTCAAATAACACGACACTTCACTATTGAAAATCCGCGAACCGAACTGTCACTACGACTACGTAAATAATCAATTTTACGAAGTTGGCCGCGCTCTACCTGTTAGAAAACGCGAAATTGCCCAGGTAATAAAATATTTATAAAAAAAAGTAATTTTAATTCCCATAATGAGACAGAAGAAAATTCGTGAGAGAATTTATGTTCCACACCGGAAATCATCATAGTATGATAGGGAGCGGCCATATTGATAAATTTTAGAAAAATTGAAATATTTCAATAAATCAATTAGGAAAAATTATGGATAATTAAAAATAAATTAATTCACATAATTTAGAAAATTTTGACATTACAGCATGGATTTATAATGTGCAAAAAATATATGAAATTTGCATTTTTTCATGTGGAACTTGTCCGAAAATGGCGGCTCGGACATTATAAAAAGGAGGTGCTCCCTAACTAAACTCTCATTAGTTTGACAGCGATCGTAAATGCAACCTCGCATAGATCTAGTGTTCTTCAAAGTGGAAAATTATTCATTAGTGAAAATAACTTCAAAATCTTTCTAGCATAAATCAACGTGCCAAGCAAGGTACAGTATTTACATGCTAAGTAAAGATTGTAGCAGCAATTTAATTTCTGTGGTGTTGCAGGTTTTGGTGAAATTCTAGGCTAAGTATTTTTTTATACATTTTTTGTTAAAAATATATTTGGTGGCAGACATTTTAGTTTTAGGTTTTTTCACATAGCGTTTAACTCATGCAAGCTAAGCATATTAGACGTTTCATGTGAAAAAACAAAGTAGAATTAATTAATATTAAGAGTGATGTGAATTATATTAAGAAGAACTAATAATAATAGACAGTGAATTTTCAAATATAAGTGAAATTGGTGAAAATCTGAGGTATAAAATTGAGCATGTGTCATGTTACGACACCTCAAGAATACATGCCTACAGATAATTAATTAAATTAATTAAGTACATTTGAAGTGAAAAAATTAAAATAGAATTCAGATTAACGTAAAATAAGGAATTTTTGCTCAATAAAGTAACAGTAAACACAAGCTCACATATCTTGTCATTTTAACATACCGCTACACTAACCTACCCAAGATGCAGTAATATAGCTGTAGTGTTCAATTACCGCTACATTACACAACAATACGTGTATCTTGATAATTAAGATTACATTCTTCATGAGCTGGACCTCTATATTTTTCAGTTAGATGACAATGATCTCGTATACGTTTTATCCCAATTGCAAAAGGTTGTTCACAAATATGACAACAGCTGGCTTGTATAAATTGCACTTTCTCATCTTCATTTAACCTAATGAGTGGTTTAATCTCTGAAAATATGTCCTCTGCCTTTCTCAGAATCTGTTGTAGTTGGTCTACGAACCAATGCTGACAATCAGCACCTCTATAAGAACGAAAGACACTCAGGCTGCTATTAAGAGAACAGTTGAAATAATATCCGACACTGTAGACCTCATGTTTTTGGTATCTTGTTGTTTTCCCCAATTCATCAGTGGAAACAGGTTTCAACAAACATTCTAAATCAGCATATATTATAAAAGGTGCGCTTTCCTTAAAATTAAAATTTTTAAATTTCAACCATTTATTGTATTCTGTTGGCAAGAGAATTTTGCACTCATTAATTTTCGCGCAGTCATCAACATGTGCAGCTAGTTTTTCTTCTGAATAGAAGTAATGAAGGCACCTATCGCAAATATACTGTTTTCTATGTGTTTTAGAGAGTTGACGGGAAACTAGGCGTGACAAGTCTTTAATCCAACAATAATGGTATTTAATTTCAAAGTTAGAATCCTCCTCCTCCCCATTTTCATCACCATCATCATCATCATCATCATCATCGTCATAATAATTCTGAGTTAATAACAAATTAACGTGTTTATCTTGCCGGTCTTTTGTAAGACGAACTGGAACTGTGTGAAGTTGTTTTTTTCTTTTTTCCAAAGCAAATATGTTTATGGATATAGCATTTAACTTTTCAAATTTAGTTATTTCATTTAATTCAGGAGGTAAACCAATTCCATTCAAATTCAAAATCTCTCTGTAATGTGGATAACTTGATACTCTATTTGTATGATGTTCGGCTGGGTAAAGTGCTGAAACTATAGCCCATGCAAAGCATGCAGAATCCTCATTATTAATGTTAATGCACGCATGTTTACACTTTATTTCAGGTGGTAAGTCGATATATGATGACCCTCGAAAGGGTTCGTACTTATTAATATTCACGGCTAAATTAATAATACTTGATAAAGCCGATCCACTATCACGCTCTTGAAATTCTTCTAGTTGAACTAGTATATTCTGTTGAATATTTTCAAAAAACCATTGCTTTAAATCTGTACCACGATCTACTAACACATTCTTTGTATTAAAATATTTAAATTCAAGAACATCATCATCATCATCCTATCGAGTAATTTTAAACTCTCCACAGAACGTAGAATTAATTTTAAGTGTGTTATACTTCTTTAAAATGTTTTGAATTCGTCGTGAAAATAAATGTTGAGCATCTTCTAAAAATATTTTGGGGTCCTTATGAATTAAATTAACTTCTACTCCTGTCCTGATTCGATGCATAAATGCTGATTCTACATCCTCCCAAACTACACGAGATTTTCTAGACTCTCCTTGAGAACTTTTACCCCGACCACGATGCAACAGTGAATGTAGCTTTACTTTAAATCCCTTGAGTTCTATAACACACCTTTGAAGACACCTTTTAGTTCCCATATTGGAACTCATCCTTAACACTGAACACGATCGCTGAATATATAATCTGCATTTTTTAAGAACATCATTGATTTGGTTGTCCAGAGGACCATTTAAATTTCTCAAGGCCATTTTAATTTCATCAACCATATTCACTACGTTCTTTATAATTGAAGCCATTGTTCTTAAACAAACTAAAATAGTGTTTGAATGTAAAATTGCACCAATAACGGATTAAATACACAAATAACCTTCGGCTTTAGGTATTATCACAAACTTTAACAATTAGTGCATAAGCGTCCAGTTATACAAAAATATAACCACGCCCTCTAATACTGCAAACACCTATACAAAAAATGTTGAAATATAACCACCCCCTCTAATGCTGCAAACACCCTGCACCAATTTCTTGTTAAAAAAAAAACAGCAACCATATTATGAGTCAACTTTTTTGTTATTTTATTTGTTTTTTTATATAAAATACATATTTAATATGTTTGGTTATAAAAATTTACTGGCTCAATGAATTCACTTAATTCAACAGGATGTGAAATCTTAAGATTAAACGATTTTCCAAATTCACCCTCATTAACTATACAGAAACTTGCTTCTTTGTTGATATCTTCGAGAACCTCATCAGATAAATTATTGAAACGTTGTGGTAGGTAAATGACATTCGCCTCCAGTTCCAATAAAATCCTTTGACCATATTGGGTTGAACATCTCCGTGCCTTTAATACCGTATATGCTTTATTAATCAGCATATCCTTTACTTTCAAAATTTCCTTGTAGGTGCTGCAAGCGTTGACCTTGTTTAAAACTCTATTTATTCTTTGTTGCTGGTCCATTATTTCTTCTAAATCAGATAAATTTAAAATAAAATAAACGTTGATGTAGCTTCCGAGGAATCTTATCTTATACTGATAAAGTTCAAATTATATCTTTTACCTTATATACCTTATTCCAAGCTAAAAATAAATTATACACCCTGTTTTTTTTGCTGATAAGCTTTAGCGCGAGCAAAAGTCTCAATTGAGCTAAAAATAACCGCAATATAAAATTTTCTATTTTTGGAAATATACATCATTCCCATTTAACTAGCAACTAAAAACTCCCAAATTGTATAAAAAGTTCCCACGGTCCCCAAAATTTTCCCACGCTCAACCGTCCTAATACCTAAAATTCGCGCAAACATCCGGCGGCCCCTTTTGTACACCCACACATTTCCTGTTATTCCCAATTCAAGCTTTGAAAAACATTCTATGTTGCTCTTGCAAATTCTCGCAGCCCAGGTGTTCCACCCACACATTTCCTGTTTTATCCAAAATAAATTCGCGCAAACATCCGGCAGCCCCCTTTGTACACCCACACATTTCCTGTTATTCCCAATTCAAGCTATGAAAAACACCCGGTGTTGTTCTTGCACATTCTCGCGGCCCAGGTGTTCCACCCACACATTTCCTGTTTTGTTCAAAATAAATTCGCGCAAACATCCGGCAGCCCCGTTTGTACACTCACACATTTCCTGTTATTCCCAATTCAAGCTTTGAAAAACATCCGGTGTTGTTCTTGCACATTCTCGCGGCCCAGGTGTTCCACCCACACATTTCCTGTTTTGTTCAAAATAAATTTGCGCAAACATCCGGCGGCCCCGGTTGGCTGAATACTTTATTACAATGATTCACACATGGGCATGTGTATGCACAATCATGCCCATCATTGGCAGAATGCTTCCCATGATCCCGCCCTCACAATAACCGAAAACCCATGCCACACACAACACCACCGCCATCTTTAAAACCCTCAAGGTCAAATTGTAGCCTACAAGACCACGCTCCAAATACCGACAACCACCACCACCACATTGACCAAACCCCACTTACGTCACCACACACAATACCACCGCCATCTTTAAACCCTCAAGGTCAAATTGTAGCCTACAAGACCACGCCCCAAATACCGACAACCACCACCACCACATTGACCAAACCCCACTTACGTCACCACACACTACACCACTGCCATCTTTAAACCCTCAAGGTCAAATTGTAGCCTATAAGACCACGCCCCAAACACCGCCCCCATTTTCAAGGTCAAACAAAGGTCACATTGTACCCTACAAGACCACGTACTACATCAAGTACACATGCACTTGGTCCAGAATCCGCATAGTTTACCTGCTTAATAGCACTGGAGATTGCTTCCTTTTTCGCCTGCAGATGTAGGGGTGGAAGGTTTAGTAAGGCTTCCATGGCTGCTGTAGGACAGGTCCTCATGGTACCAGTTATTCCTAGACAGGCAAGCCGTTGTGTTTTTTGAAGCAGAGCCTCAGCCTTCTTTTCATTAGTTTTTGGCCACCATGCGAGGGCCGCATAGGTGACCATGGGTCTAACAACCGTGGTGTACATCCAGTACATCATTTTTGGCTTCAGACCCCATGTTCTGCCAATGAAGCGACGGCACGTGTAGAGAGATCCCATCGCTCTTTCCGTCACTCTAGACAGATGCGAATTCCAGGAAAGTTTCTTATCTAAGGTGACCCCCAGATATTTGACTTCTTCTGAAAATATCAATTCCGTGTTATCGAGAAGAGGAGCCTTTAGTGAAAGCTTTGATCTTCTCGTGAACGGAACGATAACCGTTTTGTTTGGGTTTACACTGAGGCCTTTGGTTAAGCACCAAGTGCGGACTTTAGAAAGGGCTTTTTGCATGAGGTCGGATATGACTTAGTCATGCTTGCCCGTATCGTGACTACTAGGTCATCCGCGTAGCCTTGTACGATAAAACCCGAACTGGTCAGCTTCTCTAAGAGATCATCAATCACGATCGACCATAGGAGTGGAGAGAGAACTCCTCCTTGTGGGCAGCCTTTAGCTGTAGGTCTAGGATTTTTCCATGGATTTAAGTAAAAATGACGAGAGACTAATGGGTCGGAACGATTTGGCTAGAGAGCTAGCTCTTTTTCCTGCTTTGGGTATAAATACCACCCTGACGTCTCTCCAGCATTGGGGAATATACCCCAGAGCGTAACTGGCTCGAAAAATGTTTTGTAGTGGAACAAGTATTTCTTCAACCCCTTGCTGTAGTAAGGCAGGAAAGATGCCGTCCCCTCCAGCAGATTTAATGGGGTTTAAACGTACCAACGGCCCATCTAACCTTGTTAGGAGTAAAGATTCTTCCCGCAAGGCTCTTACTCCTGTTAGAGACCCTGTAATTGCCCACCTCAATTGGGTCTGGAGCTACTATTCCTTGAACGGGACTGGTAGAGTCGGGGAGGTGAGTTTCTAATAAGAGCCTGACAGTTTCCTCACAACTCTCGGTATAGTTCCCATCTTCTTTTTGAAGTGAGCATATACCATTCGTGTGATCCTTCGAAAGTACCTTATGGAGCCTGGTAGCTGCGGGCAGTTGATGTATGCCATCGCAGAAGGTCCGCCAGGTTCTTCTTTTAGATCTTCTTAATTCTATGTTATATTCCGTTAGAGCCTTTTTATATTCTCCCCAGGTACCAGAGAGCTTGGGTCTGTTAAATAGTTTTCTGACTTCTTTTCTTTTCAAACTCAGTTCCCTATTCCACCAAGGTACCTGCCGATTACAAGTCTTTTGCTTCAGAGGGCAGCTGTGTTCGAATGAAGTCAGTACAGCCGTTTGTAGCTGCGTAGTGGCTGAGTCCAACTCCTCCGTTGTGCTAATGCTACTACCGGGAGAGTTAACTACAGCCTTAAGATGTTGTCGATAGAGTTCCCAGTTAGTTAATTTAGGGATTTTGTACTCTTGACTTGAGTTAAGTGCGGCTTCTATATCGAACCTGATTTGTCTGTGATCGGACATGGAAATCTCGTTCGATACGTGCCACCTGCTTATTTTTGTGCTTATGAACATACTGGCAAGTGTTAGGTCCAGGACCTCTTGTCTGAGTGTTCATAAAGGTTGGCCTATTACCTCGATTTAGTATCTCTAAATTATTAGATATTATAAAATCGTGGAGGTACTCACCCCTGATGTTGGTATCCGTGCTGCCCCATAGCGTGTGATGTGCGTTCGCATCGCATCCAACGATAAATTGCTTTCCTCTCCGTTTGCAGTAGCTGATGAGTCTTTTTAGCTCTGTAGGAGGTAGTGTATCCGCATCTCCAGGAAAATAGACTGAGGTCACTACTACCTCGTGACTACCTCCCGGAGTTGGTACCTCGAGAGCTACTGCAACTACGTCCCTTGAAATGAACTGCGAAAGAGGAATAAAATTTAGATTAGTGTTGAGCAGCAATGCTGCCCTGGGATATTCATGCTCATTACTGTAAATTAACTTACATGATTTTGTGGGAAGTCCTTTAATGCGGCCTTGATGTACCCAGGGCTCCTGTATGTGCGCCAGACTAAGTTTCTCCGAGACAAATCTCCTGCTAAGCACGTCTGATGCCGCTTTGGCATGATGGAGATTTATCTGGAGGCAACTTAGATGATTATTAGTCATGAATAGGATGACTTTTTATGGCCGCTAGCCGCCTTGATAGGAGATCCTTTCGGATTTCCTTTTTTGCCCTGCTTCGCATGGGCAGGAGGAGGCTTCTTCTTAGTACCTTCGGACTTCTTTGCGGAAGTCCCCGGCTTAACCTCTGCAGTTCCGACTGCTTTACCGGGGCCAGCCTTAGCCTTGACAGAAAGTTTAGGCCTGCTGGTTCTTGATGTCGATGGCTGAGGCTCAACAGTCAGAGTTTTAATCTGACCTTGGCCATCCCCAGCCTCCGCCACAGTCTTTACTGCCCCACCCTTGGGCCTAAGTTGGACTGAGCCGAACTTGTACCCAATTGTGTAATGAGCCTTTTTTAGCTCCTCCATGGACGTATGGTCCACGGAGAAGGTTAGCTCTGTTATATTTGGTTTTTGTGTCTTGCGTAACACAATGCACTCTGACACCTTTAACCCCGCGTTCGGACCCTCGATGTAGTCGCGAATCAAGTCCGTAGGGTCCTCAGCGCTGTTGGGAAAGTATCCCACAAGAACTTGTGGGCGAGGAATTTCACTTTCCTCGACCAGGACAAGGTTGGCTCCTTCCCAGGGTTTTAGCTCCCCAACTACACCTTTTAGCCACGTCACGGTGTCCTGATTGGCGCAGTTGATGACCATCCACCCTGGTCTAAATGTGGAGCCCAGGAATCTTGGCTTCAGGGGGCTTTGTTTTCTAGCCGCGATCTCTCTCAAGATAGCACTCTGTACGGACTTCAATTGATCCATGTTGAGTGCCACCTCAGGATAACCGACGGGAAGAATACCCACCCGAACGCTCTCTGCAACCTCTTTATAGGAGGGCTGCTTACGCAAAGGCTGGGAGACGTGCTTCTTTGAAGGATTCTCCGTTGCTGCCTTGCTGCGTTTAGCGCTAGGTTGCTCCACTTTAGGAGAAGAGTCGTCAGAGCGAGTCCGTTTTTTAAGACTCTCCTCATTCCGCTGTTCTATCTGAAGTACAGCAATCCTTCTAGCCTCTGCCTCTGTGTGGCCATGTTTTAAAAGCCATTTAAACCTTTTTTTGGCCGCGCCACTGAGCTTTGGCTTGCGCTCTTTGGATGTGGGAGCTTCATTATTCCCGCTGTCCTGTTGGCTATGGTCTGGTGATCTAAGGAGATCCTCCTCGTCTAGGGGGAGTGTATCCATCGCATCGCCGTCAGATGAAGGACTTGTAATGTCCTGGAAATTTTAGGGTTCGTTAAGAGCCCCGGATTGGGTTTTTGGTACATTTAGAGGTGCACCTCCCTCAGAAAAAACGGGCTTATCAATTTTGGTCCCACGAGTATGCTCGGAAAGGTTGGTCCATCTCAGCAGAGCCGGCATGCCGAGATAAGGCTAAGGTTGAAACCGGAGGTCGCCTGGTATCCGGAGTCCATCGTTATAAGACACACTCACGCAGTGCCATTCATCCCATAGGCACGATTGTTTACACCTGGGATTGTGGGTTTTATCGAGTTTTCCTCTCTAGATCCGCCGTATTCAGTCAGGTAGCCAGCTGCACCCCAGGGGATGCCCACCAGCTGCCTGTGCAGGAACACCTCGGGCAGGATGTGACTCTTCGTCACGTACGGACGGTCTTAACAGAGTGCCTTGCATGGCAAGGTCCTCCCCTGGTAGGCGTTAACGTAATTAATCACCTTTACCTTGTTCCCTATGTTCGAATATGTAATGTAAATTTGGAATTAAATAATTCACATAGTTATTATTTACGAAGATTTAAAAACCATACCATCGTTTTGTTTATATTATTTTTTTCAAAAAATACCATTTTCGGCAGTTGTTGACCAGGTTGTTCCAGTTATTGAACATGGATTGCACCAGTAATTGACCAGCGTTGAAAGCTAGCATTTTTTACCCGACTGCGGCAAAAGAAAGGAGGGTTATTAGCTTGGCAATCTATTTATGGATTAAGGTATGTTTGTTTGTATGGATATATGTATGTATGTACAGATGTCTGAATTGATGTTCGTCTGTTCCATCGCAGCTGTTAAAGTACTCAATAGATTTGGACAAATGAGGTGTCGTTTTATTTGAATGAACGCTTTGCGTAATATCAGCTATAGACGTCACGTTAGATCCAATATGGCGGACGTTCCGAAATGGCAACATACCTTTTCTACAGAACCGCCTTGATATGAGTATCAAATGAAAGGTGCTCATGAGTAGAATACGATTAGATACGTGACGTCATTCTAAATCTAATATGGCGGCTTACCTTTTGCTTATGTAATAGCCCTCCGATATGGGTATGAAATAAAAGGGTTCGATTGCAAAATTTAATACATACGACTAAAAAGAAAAAAATAGAAATAAAGAAAAAAACTAAAACTCATTACGGCTTTAACTGCCGATAAACTTTAACTGAAATAAAACGTGTGACTACAGCGTTTTTACTAATCCAAGTATTTTATTATTATTACACATAATAGAGGTCTAGTTGTCAGTTATCAAGGCTAGCTTATAACTTTTGAGTTGGCAGTTAAAGTCGTATTTTTTATTTATTTATTATTTACTTCATCTTTATTTATTACAATACAAAACAATAAAAAAATCTGTTTCAATTTCGGAAAAAAAAATCCTTCACAGTTTGATAAAAAATTACAGGACGAGTTTGAAATTAAATTGTGATTTTTAGTATTGCTTATATATATATATTTATTTATTATATATTTATTATTTATATTTAGCTTATGTGCATAGTGGAATGTAAATGTGCGCATCGCCTTTATCATATGTGTAAAACCAAATCTGAAAATTTCGCTGACTGGCTTTGTTTTTTGTATTTGTTGATGAAATTGAAGCGCGTTGTTTTTACGATTAATTTGTCACAATTGGTAAAAAAGGCTTTGTATACTAGCTACTTCATGTGAAACAATTTGTCCAAAGCTTGTCCAAGCACTTACTGATAGGAGAACTCGACAATTTTATATTCTTATTATTTTTAATTGGAATGTTGTTAATTCTTAGTTCTCTTATAATAAGAAATAAACTGAACTCACTTGTTTGAATGGAATTACGAACGGAATGATGGAACGGGAACATTCCTCGGAACGACACATCTCTAGTATACATGTATATAGTGCCTGCAAAGCAGCCCATTAACGTGGTGGTAACTAAAGCCCTAGATACAATGAGCGCAGCGCATTTTTACGCGCCGCAAAATGAGTTTGAATCAATGGTTTTCATATATAGCTAGAGCCAATGTAAGCCGTGCCACTTTGGGGCGCCGCAAAGTTTGATCAAACTTTAAACTTTGCGGCGCGTTGTTTTTTTCTTCGTTTGTACCTTGTTTCATTTTAAGAGAACGAATGAAATTAAAACGTTTGAAATAAAAAATTTCACTTTTTTGGTAATAGTTTTTTAATAAATTTTAGGGCAAGAATACTTGCTTTAATTATCATACTTAATATTTTTTTATTCATTTCTAAATACTTTTCACAATTTCACAGAAATAATCAACACACCTAAATTAGTTCGAACTGTCATGTGTAAAAAAACGCGCGGCTATCATTGTATCATAAACGCCTCAAACGGCGCCGCAAAAAAAACGCGCGGCGCTCATTGTATCTAGGGCTTAACAGTTTTTTCCCTTTTTCGGACACTTTATGTTAGAGTGAAATAAAGTCATGAGTTAGTCCAGCCAAAATTAAAGCCTGTAGGAAAATGTTAAACAAATATCCTGGGATATCGCTTCTGTTAAAATCATGATAGTGGGAATTAGTTTCGTTAATCGCGTAAGATCTTGACTTGGACTTGGGATTAACGTGGTAGAGTATATGTGAAACTCTTTGGTCATGTTGTTTTAAAAGATGTCATAAAGAATCTCAGTGAAGTGGTAACATCAAGAGGATGCGTACGCATCTCAAATAACTAAGAGTTAAAGTGCGACGCGGAGCTCTACGTAGGGTACGTTAGTGTATTCGCTGACTAATAGGGTAATACTATATATAGATGCCAACAACTTCAGTTACTAATCTTGCAGTAGTTACTCTAAAAAATATTCAGGAATGACTACACTATTTTATTATATAATGCATCAAATGCATAAAAAATACGTAAATAGATTGCATCTGGGGCTTAGATTTAGATTACTGCCGGAATTTGGAATTTTTCATGATTTTTGTGAATTTGAACTAGATTTCAATCAAACTCTTCTGTGACTTAGTTGCAAATTAAGTAATAGGGAAAGTGTAGGGCATAATTGCAAACTTTAGTTACCACTCTGATTCTTCCAGTAATGCTGTAATACGGTACAGTATATATGCAACATCTTCAATGTCAGTCATTTCGAGATCATTAAATTGACAAATTGAAAAATTAAAAATTTATTTTCGCTCGTCGATTCGATCAATTTCGTTCTTCACTGTCATAAGAGTTTGTCGGGGACAAGATGAGTATAAGGCGCTTAATTACGTTAACGCCACATCAGGGGAAGAATTTTCCAAAGACCGTCCGTACGTGATGAAGAGTCACATCCACCCCGAGGTGCTCCTGCACAGGTAGCTGGTAGGCATCCCCTGGGGTGCTGCTGGTTGCCTGACTGAATACGGTGGATCTAGAGAGGAAAACTCGATAAAACCCACAATCCCAGGTGTAAACAATCGTGCCTATGGGATGAATGGCACTGCGTGAGTGTGTCTTATAACGATGGACTCCGGATACCAGGTGACCTCCGGTTTCAACCCTAGCCTTATCGCGGCATGCCAGCTCTGCTGAGATGGACCAACCTTTGCGAGCATACTCGTGGGAACAAAATTGAAAATCCCGTAAATTCTGAGGAAGGTGCACCTCTAAATGTACCAAAAACCCAATCCGGGGTACTTAGCGACCCCTACAATATCCAGGACATTACAAGTCCTTCATCTGATGGTGATGGGATGGATACACTCCCCCGCTGTGTACAAAATATGAGTTCTCCATCTCGACGCCTTCTCAGGCAGCTACCAAGTATATCGTATAGTGAAAAACAAAAGTTTTGTATGGTAACCCGATTTATTACATTTTTGAACTTTTATTTAGCATTGATATGAAAACACGACGTACCAAATTTGTTGTATGGTAACCCTACGAAGGAGGTGCCTGATTGGTTCCCGTTTTTGAACTTAATTTACATTTTTTTGAAAAGAAGGCCCGTGTACAAAATGTTAGCTCTCTACGTGAATGAGTCAGGCAGTGTTCAAATATATAGTGAAAACCCAAAATTGTATGGCAATCCCAAAAAGGAGCCGGCCGATTTGTTCCATTTTTGAAATTCTATTTGCAATTTATATGGAAACGCCTTGTACAAAATTTGAGTTCTCTACGTCGACGCGTTCTCAGATAGTTTCAAAAGATATAGTGAAAAATTAAAATTTTGTATGGCAACACTAAGCAGTCCATTTTTTATTTATTGTTGCTAAGAAGACATCCCGTATTAAATTTCAGCGCTCTACGTGTACTCGTTGTCAGCCAGTGTCCAAATAAATACTCAAAAACGAATTATTTTTAGGACAACCCTACAAAGGAGTTGCCCGATTTATTCCATTTTTGAACTAGTATTTGCAATTTTTAAGAAATCGCTGTTAACACGTCGACGCGTTCTCAGGAATTTTTTTTTTATTTCGATAACAGCGCCATCTATCGTACCCAAAACTATCCTATCTTTCAAGGTGGAACCAACCAAACACATTCACAAAGTTTCATTGGAATCGGTTGTGCGGTTTTGGAGATTAGCGTGTACGAACACAGTAATACATGATTTTTATATACATATTATGACAATAAAATAATATAACAGAACATATAATAATGTATCTATGATTATATTTCTCTGCTTTTATATATTTTGTATGGTCGTATAAATTTTCTATAGTAATTAGTGCAGTAACTGCTGTAGCCTTTCAATCATCGGTAAGTTAATTTTGTATTTCCCTGCATTCTTAGTTTTGCTAGTATCGGTGTCGAATGCCTTATTTAAATACTTTATTTAATAGCTGTTTCGGAGCACACCTTCCACACGTTAAAACAATCAAATACATTAAATAAATTATCAAAGGTTTTACTTACATAATTATCCTTTAATTTAGAGATTATTCCTGGCTTTAGCTATAGGCTCAAGTCATTGACCTGAACAGATTAGGGTTGGTTTTATAGTAGTCCTCTATGGAACTCGATGTCGAAATGCTGTTCATATCCGGGGAGTCCTAACGTTTTCTGACTTCAAAACTTTGAAAAGTTTTCCCCGTTATTGATTCTCAACTCCAAAAGCAGATATTTAAGTTATTCCTCAATTTTATATCTAAAATAAACATGTGAAAGGAAACACAATTTCCCGATTCAGTTTGTTTCATATTGGATTGTGTAAAAAATACCGACGTATGTAACGTCGCCTATGAACATCTAGTACACAATTCTGCTATTTACTTAAAGCAAAACTAAGAACTTAATACATACATACATATACATATAAGTAGAAGTATCTACGTATTCTTTATCGTTCCATTTTCTATAAATTAATGACCTAAGGTCCTTACGGCAGATGATATTTCCATTGAAAACTACACGAGAAAGTGAAAATTTATGAATCACATTTTCTAGGCAGAAGTTGCAGGAGCAAAATCGAATGCACCTTGTATATTCACAGTTTCTGCTTTTTAAAATGACTTTCGATTTTTCACCCGACATCACCCGTTTCTTGCTAAAACATGAACAGAATTTTTGGAAGTTTTCCAGCGTAACGCCAGATAAGTAGTCTTTATGGCTTCCTAAGTTATTTATGTACAGACAACTGACTTCCAATGCAGATAACTTAGTTCTGTCTGGTTCATAAAAAGGAGCTTGTTGCTGCTGAAATTTTTATTGCACATAGGGATTTTCTTCGTTGGCTTTAAATCAATCAATTTTGAGGATAATAAAGCTACATATTTATACATTTTGCTAGATTTTATGACGACACATGTTCTATTTTACATCTCCGATATTTTAATTTATATTTATTTCACTTTACATTAATATAACAATAGAAAGTTATTCTATCAATTGGAATGGTGAAATAATAAATATATATATTATATAATAATAAAAACATGTGAAATGTTTCGCAGATGTATGTAAAACCTAAACTGTTATATTAAATTTACAAAGCTCGCAAGACATAATTTAAAAAGTGTCAACCGACTCTTCCTTTTTAAAGAAGACGAATACTTATCTATATTTCCGACACGTATTCCTGTTTTGATATTTCGATTGCGACGGTGGCGTTCGAAATATCCTCTACAATTTTGTCACGAACTCAATAAAAGCTCGAAACTTGAGTGCAAATAGCATAGGGATTAAGTCCACAAACAAACAAACAAACAAAATCGATAACATCGCATTAATTAAATCCAACCATTTTATCATTTATTTTATTATTGTATTTTGTGAAAATGATTATCAATCCAAATTAGCTTTGCTATTTCGCTTTGCCAAACCATTCCAAATCGGGTCTTCCGTGAATATTCAAAACAATTTCTATACCGTAAATGAATTCATAGGGTATATGTTGCTACTTAATTTATCATTCCGCTTGTAACGTATAGAAATGAATCTGGCATGACAAAATGGGTAGAATCCATATGTCTAAAATGGGAAAGCATTTTAATTTTTTCATGTCCGTTCGTCGGCATGTCCATTTCCTTTATAACTCGAGAGCGTATTATTGCAGTCAGCTGAGACTTTGCACATTGATTTTTTTGTAAAAATTCCGAAAGTGAAATCGGCCGACACCTCCGTAGGGCTGTGGAGCAATATTCCCAAGCAACTAAAATCATGAAGAAATATGCAAACACTTTAACTATGCTATTTGCATGTATGCCTGAAGTCAAATTTACTTTTTATGCTAAAAATAAATTGTAAACAATGACCAGTGCAAAGCAATGCTAGAGTCATGAGCCACATATATTCAAGGTGTGAGATAATGACCTCAATAAAACTGTCTGCCTGGAATACATTGCAGTTGTTGTTCTGCCCGTGGTCAGAGGGAATACGCAATAAATGTATAAATGTGTATTTAATTACAATTCTTTCGCATCACTTATAGATATTTGTATGTCTAGAGAAAAATTTAAAAGTATAATTTTTGAAAATACTTTGTCTTTACAAAATTATTAGTTCTTCTATGATAATTTATTTTATTTTATAAAGGTAGATTTATTAAGGCAATAATGAACAATCTTTGTTTACGTAAAATGCTATGCAAGTCTGTAAGATTATTATATTCGGTAGACCGATTCAAATAAATAAATAAATAAATAAATGAATGTGATGAAAAATGTGCCACTGGTATAAACTTAGTGGCACACTCTCCTTTTAGTTACAAAGTTCACCACACTCGAAATAAATTCTTATTTCAATAACTACTATGATTTAATTAATTATAAAATATGTCAAGATTTATATATATCCAATATAGATAAATGCAAATATAACATTATTGAAAAATATAGTAATTTTGTTGCAATTGAACTTGTACTCACCTGATCACTGTTTGGCAGTTGATTTATTATTTTACTTTGGATTGGAACTAGGATGTTCCTGATTCCTGATTTGTTAATTACAATACGAGGAAATACCACTAAATAATAACACTAGGAAAAATTGTCAAACTAAAATAAAAATCGATTCAAGTCAGATTGCTGTTGTGTTGTGTTTGCGCACGGCACCAAAGAACGGCATTCAAATGCGCATGGATACAAAAATTGGCATACAACTATCATAGCCATTGTACTTCTTTAACTTTTGCTTAATTACAAAGATGTTGACTTCCTAATTATTCGTAAATTTAAAATAAATGTTAATTCTCAAATATTTTAAGAACATTAAAATTTTTTAGGAAAAAAGTGCTTATTATATGCGAATGTAGTGTACTGCCCGTGCGCAGTTCTTTCTGGCTAGCTCGTTTTACCACGGAGTTTTACAATTTAATACCCTAGACACACAGCATGAACTAATGAATCATTTGTACTAACCATTCATTAAAATGCCGTGTGTTACATAGTATATATCATTATAGCTCGAAAATCAGATGATAATGAAGTACACTAATGAAATGTTTTCCTCCTTCATTATAGCTATAATCTGGAGCTCCGCTGTGCATCTGCCGATTTGAAAAATAAGAAGAAGAAATGCAAAGAAATGCAAATCCCAAAGTATATTATTTAATATTTTTTTAAATAAAATGTGTTTCTCATTTGGAAATTGTTAAATTAAAAATAAAATAAATGAAAACAAAGTTTATCGCGTTAATTCGATCCATATTGCTTCTTTAAGGTGATAAGTTCATCAAAACCAGTTTGACAGAACAATTTAATTAAAGAAATGGCTGTGTGTCCGCAGTTTAAACCTCAGATCCATTTTTTGTTCTTATGTTGACATGCAAGCTTTCGCTGGATTTGCTAATATTCATATTACTTATGAATCGTGAACAGTTGTGACGAAAGTATGGCAGTGTAAATAAGAATGATCTTGAGACATAAATTTATGCCGTAATATTTCCGCATTCGGAAATAATAAAGAAATTTGTATTTTATTCAATTGACTAGGTCTGTAATACTTAGGGTGATGTTGAAAAATAAATTCAGAGCTTGAGTTGGTTCCAGTAAGGAACAACTCTATGAAGATCGGCGATCTGCTTTGATCGTCCTGGCATTACGTGACCAGGGTAGATTTCGGCTATTCACTGACGTCATCAAGCCTATTGGCCTAATTTTGGTTGAGTTTACTCATTATTCGCGAAGATCAAGTATCTCATCATCGTTGCTTAAGTTCGCATCACATTTCATCGCAGTGCAGTTGACATACAAAAAATTTCGATTTTAGCGATGCGAAATTCAGTCACGTATGTATACTTCCATTGTACGTGAAATACTAGGTGGAATAATTTCATAATAAGTTAAGGTATAATGTCGAAAATTAGGCTTTTATAGATAGTTTTGCTGAACCAATAGTTCAATAGGTTCAAAGGTCGGTTCTAGATATTTATAGTAAAGCTTTAAAAAATGTACTGTCCCAAAAGTAGCATTACGAACTAAATAGTTTAGTAAATTGCAGTGTTTTTTTATACTTATTTCACATATACTTTATAATTATAATTAAAAATTGAATGAGAATGAAAAAGTTAATTTTATAAAAAATATTATCTAATTCAGTGTTAAGGCAATGCGACGCAAGCCACCGAAACCGACAAAAATGCGACAGAGCGGATAGAAGATATGCATTGCTCCATAAAGGCTAAATTACTTTCGAGATAAACAGCTTAAAAAAGAGTGAGTCCTCAACGATGGACGGTACAATCAACGAAGGAGCACATAACAGATCAATAGTGCTCATGAATTCAAGCTCAAGTTTGGTTAAGTTTAAGCCTCCTAATTTTTTCGACAGCTGCATGGAATATACCAAAATATATTAATTCTTTCAAGATAGCGGTAAGTCAGAATCAAAATTTATCAAATATTTAAAAGTTTTTGCATCTTCGTTCTTGCCTTTCGGGTGAAGCTTTAAAACCATCGCTGCCTTAGAAATCACCGAATCCAATTATAAGGAAGCACTGAAACTTTTAGAATCCCGATATGGCAACAAATATATAATTTTGCAAGCTCATAACAGCAAATTGTTTGAAATACCAGCGGCAACCAAAGGTACTGCGACACAATTGAGAAGCGTTGTGGATGGTATTAATGTCCATTTACAAGCTTTGCGGTCTCTAGGATTTACCGACGACATCTTAAATTCGATAATATTGCATGTTGCCAAGAAAAAATAGGCAGTTCGACGACTAACAAATGGGAGAAGTCCTTGACCTATGAAAGCCTTCCTACTTGGAAAGAATTCTCATCATTTCTTAATACTCGTTGCCAATGCTTACATATAAAGGGTCAACCCGAAAACCAGAATCAGCGACGGCAAATCAAAGAAATAGTAGGCTTAAATCGTCTGTACTTGTAGCTTCTAAGCAAAATTGTGCCAAATGCAATGATTCGGAACATACAATTCACTAATGTCCGGTTTTTATGAGTATGACTGTAATGCATAGATTTAATCATATTAAAAAGTTGAGTCTTTCCGTCAATTGCTTAAATAAGCGACATTCAGTAAAGAATTGTCGTTCATCGCGATGTAGAATATGTTCTTCTCCTCACCATTCACTCCTACATAGATTCGCTTCTCAATCGTTGACATCGTGCGCACAAAATCAGTCCTTTAGCGATACTTCAGTCCAGGCAGAATCTTCAATCTCTGGACCGCATACCAACACAGCTCTTCATTCTTCTTTGATTGCAAACACTGATCAGGTTATCCTCGCTACTGCAGTTATATATGTCAAGGACAAATCCGGTCGTTTGGTACCCACTCGCGTGCTATTGGATTCTGCGTCGCAGCTTAATTTTATATCAGAGTCTCGAGTTCAACGTTTACAACTTAATCGAAATCGCATTGATGTAAAAATAAATGGTATCGAAGATTTGACGTCACGAGTCAAATCCTCAACTAATATTACCGTTAAGTCTCGACTAAATGATTTGAATGCACAAATAGAAGCATTTGTTTTGAATAATATTACGGGCGCCCAACCTGAAAATAGGATAAATATACATGATTGGCACATTCCACCAAATATTCAACTAGCTGATCCTAAATTCCACATATCACAGAAGATTGACATTCTCGTAGGAGCAGAAATATTTTACCAATTGCTCAGTGTTGGGCAAATTAAATTAGGGAATCAGCTGCCTGCATTGCAAAAAACAGTCTTCGGTTGGATTGTTGCCGGACGATTCAAAACGTCAGGAGCGTATAAGGAAGTCTATAATCTATTTGTCGAGCAGTCGGAAAAGGTGCCAACAGTAGAAGCAATCTACAAAATCAAGCCGAACAGTTTTGGAAAATGGAAGAGGTGGAAAATGTTGAATCTTATTGGACCCCTGAACAAAGGCAATGTGAACAACATTTCATCAGAACAACTACCCGAGCTGACGATGGAAGATTTATTGTAAAACTGCCATTTAAAAGACATTCTACTGAACTCGGATCTTCGTATGGTGCTGCCAAAAGAAGTCTGTTAAGATTGGAAAGCAAACTGGCTAAAATGAAGACCTCAATCGACAATACCTTAATTTTATGCAAGAATACGAGCAGCTTCAACATACGAAAGTGTCCACTATTAAGAATGATGAAGTCAAATACATTATCCCGCACAGATGTGTGCATCGCCCAGATAGTTCGAGCACCAAACTCAGAGTAGTATTTAATGCCTCATATCCTACTAGCACGAATATTTCGCTCAATGACACTCTGATGGTTGGACCAACGATTCAGGACGACCTGTTCGCCATTCTCATTCGCTTCCGTTGTAGAAAGTATTCAGTTACAGCCGATATATCCAAAATGTATAGTCAAATATCAAGATCGACGGTATTTGGGCATCTTATGGCGAAATGGACCACATGAGCCGGTCAAAACTTATTTGCTTTTGACTGTAACCTACGGCACAGCATGTGCTCCATATCAAGCAACCCGCTGCTTGGCAGCATTGGTGGATAAATACGATTTCGACTTACCAATTGGAGCAAAAGTAATCAAAACAGAGTTCTACGTCGACGATATGATAAGCGGGGCAGATTCACTTGAATAATTGCTTCAACTTAAAGAAAATGTTCAAACCATTTTATCGTCAGCTAAACTGGAATTACGGAAATGGTCATCTAACAATAAGCAATTCTTGCAAACGATAATAAAAACCCTTGGCTTGATTTGGGATCCGTCAGCGGCAAACTTTCAATTCACTTGGCATGCCGTAAATTCACATACCAAAACTTCAAAGCGCATAATTCTTGCTATTGCCTCGTCGTTATTTGACCCACTTGGCCTAATCAGTTCTATAGTGGTCGTGGGAAAATTACTTCTACAAAGACTTTGGTGTCTTAAAGTCACGTGGGACGAATATCTACCGATGGATATCCAGTCCGAATGCCATGCATATCAAAATCAGCTTCAAAAGGTGTCCAAAATTCAAGTCCCTCGGCACATTTATAGAGATGCATATAAACGGTGTGAAATCCATGGATTTGCAGATGCTTCCATGAAAGCCTACGGTTGTTGCATCTACTTGAGATCGATCACTGCAATGGGAAAGGTCAGCGTTCATCTAGTTTCTTGCAAGTCAAGAACTGCCCCACTCAAAACATAGTCACTACCGACATTAGAGCTGTGTGCGGCTTTACTTCTTTCTAAATTGTTACTTCATGTAGGAAGTCAGGACTTAGTTGCTGCTTCTAGGCAACAGTATTGGATTATTGATGCCAAAGCGGTAGCTAATTATGTCGTAAAGCATTGCATACACTGTTTCTATTATCGACCAAAAACATTCCAGCAAATCATGGGAAATTTTCCTCCTCAGAAAATCGAGTACTCCTTACCTTTCACTAATACTGGCGTCGATTTCTGTAGTCCCATATGGATATCATCTCCCATTAGAGGACGGCCATTAGAGAAAGCTTACATTGCGTTATTTATTTGCTTCGCCTCAAAGGCTGTACATTTTGAAGTGGTTTCGGACCTTTCTGCTGAAGCCCTCGTCCTGGCTCTAAAAAGATTTTGTGACAATGCGAACAATTTCTTCGGCGCTCGAACAAAGCTAGCTGAGCTGTACTATGCACTCTTAAAAAAAAAAATCCTACAAACCTGTACAGAAGGTATGATGTCCTACCGGTTTATTCCGCTTAGGTCTCCATAACTTGGCGGATTATGGGAGTCCACAATCAAGTCTGCAAAGCATCACTTATATAGGATAATGCATAAGTGGAATTCCATATCTACTGATGTTAAAGTTGGCACACTGGTTTTAGTAGCAGATGATCAACAACCCCCGCAGAAGTGGATTATGGGCAGAATAGTCGACACATATCCAGGTCCAGATGGGCATACTAGAGTGGTAGGTGTAAGGACAAAACAAGACATCTTACGTCGATCAATTCATAAGCTTGCACCATTGCCCTTAGCTAATCATTGAAGATAAACAATCTCTTCAAGACGCCCGGAATGGAAAATTATTAATCCGAAAAATAAATGCACCATGAATCTTTGTTACTGCACAGCCACCAGCACAATAATATTTATTTGCTGTTTCATATATGTATATATCTAGTGTAGTCATGTAGCAGCATACTCTATATCATATAATTTTGTAGTACTTATATAGAAATACAGCATCGCGCACATCTGCAGAACCATTGTCCACTAAGAATAAAATCCAGATGTAAAAAATGTTAACCTAGCACATCATCAATTTGTCGTCATGTAATTAACCAGGAACTCACTAACTGAGATGAGTTCTCGTCGGCTTGTTATCTGGGATATACGCTTTAATAATGATAATAATTTTGTACTGTGCGTGGTTTTGAAATAAAGTTGAATTTCTATAAATCGAACTGTTTAATTTATTCACCTTACATCGTACAAGAGCATTGAGAATTTTAAACAAATCTGGAATTCTTAGAACACGAATTGATAATAACTCTTAGCATTCGCTGGTATCCCACAACAGATTAGTTCCCCTTCACCCAATACACCCGAACCGAAAACCACATACACCAAACAAATAATACTATCTGAATTATCATATATGTTCGATCCACCAGGCTGATTAGCTCCATGCGTAATAACTGCCAACATTTTTATTCAGAAACTCTGGCTCTCCAAATGTGACTGGGACGACTCTGTACCCACAGAAGTTTTAACAGGGGGAATCATTTCAAAGATCAACTACATACAATTCAGTATATTCAGACTATACGTTGGTTCTGCTGTCGGGCAGCCAGCCATCGTGATGGAACTACATGGTTTTTGCGATGCCTCAAATAATGCCTACGCAGCAGTTCTGTATCTCAAAATTAATCCTAATGAGGGCTTCAGAGTACATATCGTGACAGAAAAAACCAATGTATCCCCCTTAAACCAATTTCGCTATACTGTAGAAAGACACAAATTTTTCCCACAAAGATTAGGGAAAAAATCCCTCGAAATGCAGGGAATATTGCCTAAAATGAAGAGAATATTCTCTAAAATGTAAGGAATACTCCCCAAAATAGTAGGAATATTCCCTATATTTTACGCAATATTCCCCACATTTTAGGGAATATTCCCTACATTTACAGGGATTTTTTCCGTACGTTTTGTGGCAACAATTTGTGCCTTTTTACAGTGTACCTTGACTAGAGCTATGTGGTGCTGTCCTGCTTTCCCGATTTATTAAAATAGTTATCACCGACTCAGAACTAGAAAAAGTTGTTAAGGTTATAGGTTGGAGAGACTCCAGCATAGTTCTAGCTTGGATACAAAAACATCCATCCAGGTATGGCATCCAGAGGAGTTCCAACAAAAACCTGAGCCACAGCATCAATACAGTGGAATGGTCCAGACTGGTTACACCATGAAGAAGAATTCTTGCTTCATAAATGCCAGGCATGCACACACAAAAAAGCAAAAGTTCTCACTACTACCATCGATGAACAAATCCCTTTGCTTCACAAATATTCATCGTTTCAAAAAACGATAAGAATAACCGCATACTGTCTCCGATTCATAAATAGTGTACGCAAACTACATCCAATATCACACTTAAACAAGCTGGGTTTGGCTGAGACTTCATCCTGCCGCTTCTATCAGGATGCTCAGCTCGGAGCACTTGCTCTGCAACTGCGAAGCATTGGCCAGGCGGAGATTACTCCACCTTGAATTGAACATGCTTTTCCTCCACCAAGTTACGTATGGAACCTCAAGCCCAGAGTGGCTTCTAGACT